>MDKF010626217.1:0-22434 GCA_026770625.1 Nicotiana glauca
AATAAAAGGATGCAACACAATTTTTTTAAAATTATAAAATTATTTTATTTGATATTTTTGGAATAATTTGCTTAATGTAAAAATCACGTGCTCACAATATGTTGACAGACAATGGTAAGCCATTTGATAACAAGTTGATGAATAAAATATGTGATCTTTTTGGCTTCAAGCAACGCAATTCCTCCATATATTATGTTGCTGCCAATGGACTTGCTGAAGCATTTAACAAAACACTCTACAACTTGTTGAAGAAGGTTGTCTCTAAGTCTAAGAGAGATTGGCATGAAAGGATGGAAGAAGCTCTTTGGGCATATAGGACCACATATCGTACACCAACGCAAGCGACCCCTTATTCGCTTGTTTAGGGAGTTGAAGCAGTCCTTCCACTTGAGCGTCAAATCCCATCGTTGCGGCTTGCCATTTAAGAAGGACTCACCGATGAAGAAAATGCTCGGTTACGCCTTAAAGAATTGGAAGCTCTTGATGAAAAGAGGCTAGAAGCTCAACAAATCCTTGAATGTTATCAAGCTCGCCTGTCTCGATCTTTTAACAAAAGGGTACGCCTTAGATCTTTCCAAGTGGGTGACCAAGTTCTTGTGGTCAAAAGGCCTATTATTACCTCTCGTCGATCTGGGGGCAAATTCTCTGCTAAGTGGGATGGACCATATATCGTACAAGAGATATACTCAAGTGGCTCTTACAAGATAGTTGACTTGGAAGGTTTGCGGATTGGCCCCATCAACGGGAAATTCATGAAGAGATACTATCCTTGAAGAAAACAAATATTCTCCTTGACGCACGAGCATAAACTGCATGTTACTCCTGGCCCGCAAGAGTATAAACTGTGCACGGTCCAAAAAAAAGTCCGCTAGGTTAAAAATCTCGAAAGAGGCGGCTTAGGCAAAAGTTCGGACATCCAAAAAAAAAGTCCGCTAGGTTGAAAACCTCGAAAGAGGCGGCCTAGGCAAAAGTTAGGACGCAAAAAAAAAAACTCACCCATTTCGAACTATGGAATGACTTGATCCTCTTCACCGAGATACGTAGGTAGCTTAGAGTTTCATTCTAAGTTCAATCATATGAGTTCAAGAAATACATATTACCCAAAGCATTATTCAAATGAGGTCAATGGGGCCAAGTCCTCCATGTCAAATGAGGTCTTTGATGGAATGATTGTAGTTTCTTTAATAAGAGGCTAAATATTCAAGTTGAAGGCTCCAATTCTAAGTCAAGTTGATTTTGTCAAGTCTATTACATCATCAATTTGAAGTATTCAAGCCCGCTAGGTCTTAAAGTTGCAGTATTCAAGTGCGCTAAGTCATCAAATCCATAAATTATTAAAAACAAAGAAGCTCACTCATTATAAACTGTAGAATGACTTGATCCTCTTTACCGAGATTGGAATATTTAAGACAATTATAGTCTTTAGCAGGCTGCAAAGTTTTCAAGACTATCATGTCTTTTAGCTGAATTCTTCAAGTTTGCCAAGACGCCAAGTTGAATTCTTTATATTTTCTATATCATTGATTTGAAATCTCTGCATGCTAAATCTTCAAGTTGAAGTTGAGTTAAATTCTTCTAGTCCGCTAAGTCTTCAACTATCCAAGTCTGCCATGTCTTCAAGCTGAATTCTTCAAAGTGGCTACATTTTCAAGTTTAACTCTTATACTTTAACCTTCAAGTTGAATCATCAAGTTAAAATCTTCAGTCTTCAAGTCGAAGACTTCAAATCTGTCAAGTCTTCAAGTAGAAGCCTACACGTCTGCCATGTCTTCAAGTTGAAATGTAAAAAAAAGATTCTTCGATTGTGAGGTTATCTTTACTAAAGTAGTATCTTTAAAATTGATTTCTTATTCTACCTGCAAAAAAAAAAAAAGAAAAAAAAAAGAAGAAACATATCTGTATAAAGGAGATCATAAAATTACCTGTGAAGATTGAAGTTGAAGAGATATTCTTGGTGGTCAGCTTTTTGAAAAAAATAAAAATAAATCATGCTTCGTATAATCTTTGATTCATGTATCTCGAAATGAGGACGAGTTTTCATTCCTTTGCTCCAAAAGGTCAAATCTTTTGGTGGTAAAGTAAATTCTTCAAGTTAGATTGTATAATGGACTTTGTTGGTCTTCGTCTTGGGCAAAATATAGTCTTCATCTTAGACAGTGTAATGGTATTATCCTCGGACAAAGTAAAGTCTTCAGCCTAGAAGGTTGTCTTCGCCTTGGATAAAGTACAGTCTTCAGCTTAGACGGTGTAATGGTCTTAGCCTCGGACAAAGTAATGGTCTTCAGGTTGGATGGTTGTCTTCGCCTTTGCAAAATAAATCTTTGGCTCAAACAGTGTAATGGTCTCTGCCTCAGATAAAAAATAAAGTCTTTGTCTTAGATGATGTAATGGTCTTTGCCATAGATAAAGAAAGTCAAGTTTCAAATAAAGTGAAGTCTTTGGCTTACACAGTGTAATGGTCTATGCCTCAGATAAAATGATGTTAAATATTTAAACAAGATAAAGTCATTAGTTTAGATGGTGTAATGGTCTTCGCTTCAGACAAAGTAAATCTTTGGCCCAGACGGTGTAATGGTCTATGTCTCAGATAAAATGAAGTTAAATCTTCAAAGAAGATAAAGTCATTAGCTTAGACGGTGTAATGGTCTTCGCTTCAAACAAAATAAATCTTTGGCCCAGACGGTGTAATAGTCTATGCTTCAGATAAAATGAAGTTAAATCTTCAAACTAGATGAAGTCATTAGCTTAGACGGTGTAATGGTCTATGCTTCAGATAAAATGAAGTTAAATATTCAAACAAGATGAAGTCATTAGCTTAGACGGTGTAATGTTCTTCGCTTCCGACAAAATAAATCTTTGGCTTAGATGGTGTAATGATCATTGCCTAAGATAAATGAAAATCTTTGGCTTAGACGGTGTAATGGTCTATGCTTCAGATAAAATGAAGTTAAATCTTCAAGCAAGATGAAGTCATTAGCTTAGACGGTGTAATGGTCTTCGTTTCAAATAAAATGAAGTCTTTAGCTCAGACGATGTCTTCGCTTCAGACAAAGTAAATCTTTGGCTCAAACGGTGTAATGGCCTTTGCCTCAGATAAAAGTAAAATCTTCTACTTGAGACGGTGTAAATCCTTATCCTTCTTCAAAGTAATGTTATTGTCTTGTACGAAGTAATATTTTTGCCAACATGAGCAACGTTTCGGGCAGATAATTTTCTTTTAAATCACTTCGAATTTGCTACTTTCTTGAGCACTTGATAGAAAATTTTAGGAAGAAAATAACAATTCGAGCAAAAGTTGGCATGGAAAATACAATACATTAGTGATTCTACAAGCAAATTTTTCATAAAAGAAAAGTTGTCAGTAGAAAACTTTACTACTTGACATTGCATAAGAAGAAAGTACACGGATCATATTCTATAAGCTTGTACCTTTCTTTGACAAATTTCAAGGAGGTGAAAAGCAATGAACTAAAAAGGACGTGCTCTGTGCTTTCTATTAGACTTAGGTACTCTAGGAATAAATCAGATTTGGTTCATTACTTTGGGAATAAGAATAATTACAAGTTCATATGATGCATTAGGTGACTGGTAAGCAAAATGTTTGTAAAAGAATGATATATTTACCATGAATTTCTTCATAAAAGAAAAACAAAGAATGTTACCTCACAGGAAAACACTTTTTGGATGAATGATTATTCACTAGATTGTTGTTAACAAATTACAAATGGAAGGGCTCTTTTTATAGTATAAGCTTGCAGTGGTTTACTCCTAGTCCAATAATAACTATGCTGAGCATTCAAAATTGGATAAGGTAGAGGAAGTTACGGTCCAATTATAACACAAAAACTCTTAAAACTATGCAGATGTGACGGCTCCATACAAATCCAAATCCCGTAGAATTAGGCATCAAGATGGCGGACGATTAATTTGATAAGATACGCTCAATTTTTGCCTCTTAGCTTTCTAAAGTTAAGCTCAAAATAGCTAAAATATTCAGGTGCTTCATGTGGGACCGTATGTGATATGTACTGATCTTAACTGAAGTTTTGATCGATTGATTTGCAATTGTGAAAACTAAAGTTCTAAGTTAAGATCCAACAATAAAGAGAACAAAATTTGGCACAACGCAGCATGAGCTTCTTTGTCCATCTTTGGAGAAATTCAAAACGTCCATGACTTCTGATATACCTATACATTTGGTTTTTTTCTAGCAACCATGCAATTGCAAATCAACCACGTAAAGCACCTAAATACAAAAGGTTTGATTGATTTCTATAATCAATAAAATTCACTGTTCCATCCAAAATCGAGAAAGCACTTGCTAGAAGATAATTAAAAATCTCATGTCTTACTTCAAGGCTAGTCTTTAAGTGTGTATATATATATATATATATATATATATATATATATAGAGAGAGAGAGAGAGAGAGTATAATCAATGTATAAATTATCTATACTAGTTTTAAAAAAGTAAATATTAAATCTGGCTGGCTATTTGTATAACAATCCCAAAAAAATTGTGGTAAGCGACAAAAGGAAGATAAACAATGAAATAAATTAGTTTAGAAAGGTTAAAGGACACATAGCAGGGATAACTCAGTTGGGAGAGCGTCAGACTGAAGATCTGAAGGTCACGTGTATAGTTCGCGAAGAAATTTAGATGCGGAACTAGAATTTTAACTTTATAGAATCAGCATGTTCCAATATATAATGTTTGTTAAAATTTTAATGTATATCACATTTTGTTTAGTGAAATACTGAATCCGATTAAGTTTGTAGCTAATAAACAACATCCGCCACTAGAATTACACAATATTAAGATTCTATTTGGAAAGCCATCCATTGGAATTGATATTTGGTTGCACGAGTATAATTGTATTGTTAGATTAAATTTTAAATTAAGTAATTATCAAACCTTAAAATTTAATATAATAAATATATGCATATAAATTTTTATAAGTATAAATGATATTATATTTTATATTTAAGATATATATTTTTTCGTGAATATACATTAATTTATTAATCATATATTTATAAATAATATTGTAAAAATAATTTATATATTTTTTAAATTAATAATATTTAGTTTAGATACTCACAAAAATAAAATTAAAAAAATTACGTTTTGTAAGAACATTATGGAATTCATGTTTGATAAAATAAATTAGTATTTACAAATATAATGTCATAACTTTATTCAAATATTTCACAAAACTAAGCTATCAATTCTAACTAAAAAAAATGAACAACATGCAATGTGAGCCAATACTACTAAAACAAGTAAATTTGAACCATGAATATAACACAATTTCAAAAATTAAAAAATGAAAATAAAATAGTTTAACATATATCAAATTCCAACATAATAATAGTAAATTCCACTGCAACTTAATAATTAGGAAACATGATAAGATTATAATCACATTCAACAATGAAATTTCACTTTAATTGCATCGCTCACTATATGCCAAGTTTGTTAATGACTCATTATTTCTAATATTAGGAGGTGTAGTTTAAAAAAATAGAATAATAAAATAAATAATAAATAAAGTATAAGCAATTATATGGAATCACAAGAAGTAAATATAGAGAAATAAAAGATAAATAATGTACAAAGAAAAATATATTTTAAAATTTCAAAAGAAATTAAAAAGTAAAAATAAAATTAAAATAATAGATATAAAAAGTTATGATAAAATAAAAACAAAAAGGAAAGAAACTAAAAAGCAACCTTGCAATCACACAGTGTAATTATCACCAATTCTCAACTCCTCCTTGAGGATTAGAGAGTGTAATTACGCCCTCTAGTTACACCCAATTTTATGCTGACCAAATAATTACTTGGCCAAACAAACATGTCAAACTTGTGTAATTACCCCAAATCCATTTCCAAGGTGACTTTCCAAACAAGCTCTAAATACTGAATTCGACTAAGCTTGGCAATGTATTCTTCAATCATATGATAGTATGGACGACATTAGTACATATTTCCTCTTTGTTTTGTCCCATTTTCCTTAATTTTATTGTCTGTTCTAAGCTAAAGCAATCTGTTTCCAAATTTCTCTAATGAAGACACAGTGCGTTTAGCAATTTTGCTTATGATCTGAGTTTCCTAAACCGTAACTGATTCTAAGGTTAGATAGACATAGGCTCGTGATAGATTAAAATGGCAGCCCAATCCACAAAGCATTCCCCGATTTAGGGGAGGGCAAGTTGAACAACAAAATTTTGTAGGTTTTTTGCGAAAACTTACTTCCATACTATTTTATATCTACCTCGTCCCCTTCTAACACCTTCACGCACAAACCATCTCAAGCATAATGTGAGAAAAAGACAAAAGTATTTTGATTTTTTATACGTGTAGTCAAAGAATACAGTATAGGCCTCTACATTGAAACTACAACAACAACAACAACCACCCAGTATAATTCCACTATTGGGGCCTGGGGAGGGTAATATGTACGCAGACCTTACCCCTACCCGGGGGGCAGAGAGGCTGTTTCCAAGAGACCCTCGGCTCAAGACAGCAACAAGAGACGATAAGTTAGTACTATCAATAGACTCATATTAAAAATAACATAAAATACACAACATAACATAAAATAACAAAATAGCAGCAATATAAGAAATATAGGAAATACGAAATAGATGAAAGGTATACTAATATCCAGATAACTCCCTGTATCGGTAGCTGATCAGTAACATCCTAAGATTACCTCATAACTAGCTAGTCACACTCTAGTGCGCTGTAGAGACATCCACAGTTTCCCCCTAACCTACAACTTTAATGTTCGACCTCCACAATCCCCTTGAAGTAGAGACATCCACAGTTTCCCCCTAACCTACAACTTTAATGCTCGACCTCCACAATCCCCTATCAAGGGTCATGTCCTCAGTAATCCTAAGACGCGCTAAGTCATGCCTTATCACCTCCCCCAATACTTCTTAGGTCTCCCTCTACCTCTCCTCATGCCCACCACAGCTAGACGCTCACACCTTCTCACCGGTGCGTCAGTGCTCTTCCTCTGAATATGTCCGAGCCATCGGAGTCTTGCTTCCCACATCTTGTCCTCTATGGGGGCCACACCCACCTTCTCACGAATATCTTCATTTATCTCTACATTGAAACTAACAACAAGAATTGAAGTATCATCAGTCGAAGCTATATTTATAAGCATTACATGAAAATCATTTCTTTTTGGCCTTATGAGCGTTTGGTATGATGAAAATTATTTTCCAAGAAAATATTTTTTAAGAAGTCATTTGCACAAACATGTATATAAGAACTGTAAAATTCGCATTATCAGTAGGTAACATTCAACACTTGCAACAATTTGCCATACAACAAATGAAAACTGTTTAATAAGAACACAAACAATATATAATCTTCAAACTAACAAAAAAAAAAGACCCTGATTTGAATCGACATCTTTACTTCACCAAGTAGGGATAATGTCCGCGTACACTTGTGGGATTATACTAGGCATGTCGTTGCTGTTGTTGATTCGACATCTTCCAAATGTTGTACAACTCTGTATGTTTCACTAACAAAAAGAAGACAATCGGCTTTTCAAGAAAAAAAATTAGAAGAAATCAAATTCAAGATAATTATCAGAATTTTGCTGGTGTCTGACAGCTACAGCCGCGGGTTTCTCACTAGTCGATGTTGGCGGCGCTGAGATTCTCTCGAATTCAACAGGCCTTGGGATCTCGGGTGGACTTGCACAACGAATCAAAGCCCAGTTTACACCTTCAAAGAAGGGATGCTGCTTAATTTCTGTAGCTCCTCGTTTGTATGCCAATCGATGCTGTGGCTCTTTCACGAGCAAACCTCGTATAAGATCTCTAGCTGAGAAACTTACTACTGGAGATTCTGGAAACCGGAGGGGCTGACCTACAACATTGAAAAGTGTAGCTCGATTTCCTGATCCTTTGAATGGTGTCTTACCAAACAATAACTCGTAGAGAAAGATCCCAAAAGTCCACCAGTCCACTGCACTCCCATGCCCTTCGCCTTTGATTATTTCAGGTGCCAAATATTCATGGGTCCCAACGAAAGACATTGAACGTGCTCCAGTAGGTTCAGCCATAAGTTCTGGTAATGGGCTAACTTGGTTCCCTGTATCGCTTTTAGATTTCTTTTCTTTCTTCGACTTACTAGAAAAGAAGCGAGGACCAAAACATGTTGTAGGGACAGCACATGATGGCTGGATACAGGAGGGCTCAATGCATGCTGGTTGTACACAGTAACCAGAATTCTTCCGGAGTGGCTCCGCGTCAAGAGATGACAACTTGACAAGTGTCGGACTCACAACACAGCGAAGGGAGAGATCAAAATCAGATAGCATTATGTGTCCATCTTCTCTAACAAGCACATTTTCTGGCTTGAGGTCTCGGTAGACAATGCCAAGCATATGGAGGTATTCCATAGCAAGGAGGATCTCTGCGACATAGAACCTGCAATATTCAGATAAAAATTAATACTTCATAAATAATACCAACAGAGTCTAAAAACAGCCTTTTATTCTTCGATGAGCTTGTAAATCAATCAAAGGCAAGGTTAGAGACATCATGTACAAGATTGCATCTCCCTGCATCATTGCTTCAAGTAAAGCGTCGAATGTGAACACAGAATGTCCAGGACTACACGAAACATTGGACAAGAAAACATAGAGAGAGGACATCATTGCTTCAACTGATAAGTGTTGCAATGTAAAGACAGAAAGTTTATTGGTTCAATCTTTTCAATAGGTATGTCTATGCCAGTAGAAATTCAGAGAACTTCTAGTACTTTTTATTTTTATTTTTATTTTGTATATTGTTCTGAGATGAGCTTAAATAGAGTGGCATGGACAATGAGGATACATATACTTGACCTATGAGGATACATATAGGTGATCCCAAATGCTTAGGAGAGTCGTAGTTGTTGCTTACGATAAATATGCCTATCAGTTAAATATATGAAGAATGGCGACTATATTTTAGGGTGCATTAGTATGTTATTCATTTTGGTAAATACACATAGTGTATGCCTGAGAAAAGTATCTGGTGCATATTTTATCTTTTTATTTTTCAATTACAATTTTCATTCGAGTAACTCCGTCCGTGTGAGCTTGCTCACATTGCCGGTCCCAACCCTGAAAAAAGGAGAAGGGTTGTGGTAGGCCGGCAGCCAGCGTAAAACTTATCAAGATGATGACATGACTTGAGCTAAAATAGAATTGAGGATGCATATAGCCGACCCGTGTTGAACAATTTTCATACGAGTATCCTAGAATGTATGGACTGGAAGGAACACTCTGTGGCACGAAAACATTGGGCATCAGGGGCCATGAGGCAACGATATTTATTGGATAGAACAAAAGAAACAACGGGAAATGACACACTAACTAAAACGGCTGCCGCCATATTGCTTTTAAAAATCAAAGTTATGGAGGAACTCTAGATATAGCTAAGATAAGGAGGAACTCCATATCACCGAGTTAACCTAAGAATAAAGAAAGAGAAAACTGACATGAGGTAACAGTGCAGGGCAAATGGTCCAGAAAACAAACGGTGAATCAGTTATGAAACATAATCCATGAATTTTAGGATCTTGCAGTATTGGGGCAGAAGGCAGAAGTTTCAATTTCTTGAGCAACGGCATTCAGAATCTAACAAAGAAAATATACAGAACTCAAAGATTTTACATCCTGTTATAACTATTATACTGCATTGGATGATATCTCTATAAAAATAGAAACAAGAAAATTTTGCCGAAGTCTCAAGTAATTATCAAGAAAATAAATAAATTAATTAATTAAGAAGTTTCGGGTCAAGTAATCATACTTCACAGCTTGTTCAGAAAAATGCTTTCCTGGTTGCCTTTGCCGAAGTGTATGCAAGTCACCTCCCGGGCAAAACTCCATTACTAGACATGAAAACTTTTCTGTCTCAAAATGGGTATATAACGTAGGCAGAAATGGATGGTCCAAGGACTGCAATATCTCTCTCTCCGTTTGAGCACGCAGCAATTTCTTACGGCCAGCTAATGATGCTTTATCCATAACTTTCATGGCAAAATAATTCTTTGTTCCACACAACTCCGACAGATAGACGCTTCCAATATCACCACTTCCCAACTTCTTTAGCAACCGGAAATGTCTCAAATCCAACCCTCCATCTTTAGCTCGGATAGCTTGAATGGCTTCCCATCTCGAATCATTAGCTTTGTGAGGTTTACTAATACTGCTGCTCAAGCTGCTGCAACAACTTTCATCGCTTACGTCGGTGCTTGTGCTTCCCCTACAGATGCTGCTCTTTCCACTCTCAATAAAATCAGCCCGGTCACTAACTTTGGCACTTCCACTTGTTTTTCCAAGGCTACTAGCCCCATCACTGACTTTGGCTGATGCTGAGCTATCATTGACGGTTTCATTTTCTGAGCCCTTTGTGTCACAAGGCATGGAAACTGCACCAATTGGAGCATGTTTCAGATTTCCCAAATATAAGCTCGAATTAAGCTTATCAACCAGTAAGTCGGCAGATCCTGCTTCTGCCGTAAGCTGTTTAGATGCAACTTTTCGATCATTGCTTCGTAGCTCTTTGAATGTTGTGCTCTCAGACTTGCCACTCTTTGAAACTTGAGAAGGTGCTGACATCCGAGAATTACGTTCTGCTGCTTTGTTTCCCGTTGACTTACTCAGCTTTTCCGGTGAACTCTTGACAGAAGCGGTTGACGCCATCAAAATGAACAACGATTCCTCAATGCAGCCAGGCCGACCAAACCCATTACTCAGCTTCCAACAACAGCATAAAAGTTCCCAAATTGAAAGTATGAAACTACATAAACACAATCAAGAGAAATGAGGTGAACTTTAATGCCAGGTTATCGATAGGATTAAGTAAAGGACAATAAAAAAGATGACTTCAAAACTCTTATAAAGTGGAAAACATATAAAGGAAACTAATAAACAACAACGGTACTTATGAGAAAAAAATAGATCTACATTAAGTAACAGGACAATCAAACTGGGATTTCTATGATTACTTCAAAGTCCATAATTTCCTAATCCACATTCAACAGGCAATTTATTCAAAGATCCTAAATCACAAATAACAACATCAACTACTAATCCTCAGTCCCAAACAAGTTGGGTTGGGCTATATGAATCTTCACTTCTCCATTTAAGCTCAACTCATGTCATCATCATTACACAAATCATAAGCAACAACATCAACTGTTAGTCCTCGGCCCAAAACAAGTTGGGGTCGGCTAGATAAATACTCACTTTCTCCATTTAAGCTCAACTCATGCCATCGTCATTACACAAATCATAAGTAACAACAACAACAACTACGCCTCAGTCCCAAACAAGTCGGGGTCCATATGAATCCTCACTTTCTCCATTTAAGCTCAACTCAAGTCATTGTGATTGTCACTACCCAAATCATAAGTAATGTAAGAAAATGCCTAAGACAGCTAAAATTGTAATGATTTACCTCAAAAGGCCAAATCTTTATTAAAACCATGAATTGAAACAGAATACCAAATCAAACAAAGCAGACTTTCAGCAACATAGCATAAAATTACAACAACCCCACATGCATAAACAAAGAAAAGCAGTATAAAATAGTCAATGAAAAAGCAAACAGATCTTGTGCCAAGACCTAAACTTTTTATCAAGAAAACCCTACAAAATGGATCAAAATAACTTACCCAGAAAGACCCAGATGCTAAAAAACAAAGTCCCATCTAGGACCATTTGAAAAGTGCAGGAAAAAAAAAACAGACTAAAGAATAGTACCTGAAGTGTCAAAAAGATGAGAACTTTAGGGTTGTTTTTTTTTTTTTGCTTCAGAAATGGGGAAGTAGAAGCACTACTGCTGACAGAGATAAAGAGAGGGGACCTCTAATGAAAAAATGTGTGGAGAGAGAAGAAAGCAAAAGGTGGCAAATGCTTTTGAGAGTGTAAAGAAGCTTAGGACTTTACCAAACAAATACTTAACAATTATATTGGGAAGAGAGAGAGTTTTTTTTTATTTTTTTATTTTTTTATTTCCAACTTTTTTTTCCTCCCAATTTAGGAGGAGTTACGGCGTTTTCATACTTCCTCGAACTCATCACCTAACGACAGTGGATGAAGGTAGTTTCTAACTTATTGTTTGACATCTATTTTAGGATCCGATTAATTTAAATTTGATTCGCAAAGCTCCAATTTGAGTCTCAATAACAACTTATTTGGATGGTTGTTACATATTGTATTATATCGTATTGTTATTTTAAATGTAATATTTATTTTGATTGTTATTTAAGTTTTGTTATATCGTATCGCTTAAATTTATTGTTATGTAACGACAGGAACTGGTTGTAACGTGATCGCATGTTATCTTGTTTCTTTCTCTCGTATATTATCATTAGATAAACCTATTTTATTGCTTGTTCTTTTTTTATATATAATAATTCTATCTTGTACCATTATGTTTTATTATAATATTGTAAGTTTATTCTCATACGTGATATCATAATATGATGACAAACAATACATTTTATCTAAACATTATACTCATCAAATGGTACAGTACAATATAACACAATACAACACGATATATTCTGAAACAATATGTATCAACCATCCAAATAAGCTATAAATTGGAAAGTCTCACTTTGGGAGACTAATGCATTCCTTCTCAAAGACGATTCCATACTCGTGTTCAAACACAAGACACTAATTAAGAATAAAAAAGTACTTATAATTTCGCCGTAACCTTTGGTGGAGACAAAGGCCATTGAATCCAATAACTTTGACTCTAGTTCTGTATTTGTCTTAAAATTTATTATTAAATATATATAAATTATTATTTTAAAATTTTAAAATATTAGAATCCCAAATTTATGAACTATAGAAACGTTAGCTCAGCCAAGAGAGGGAGAGAGAGAGTTAAAGCTTTTTACTTTCAATAATTTTGATTGTATTTTGTCCCAAACACATCGACATATGGGCCACCCCAGTCTCCAACTAGTCTCTCATGCTTTCGTTTTCAGATTATTAATTAATTAATTTACTAAGAAACAAAAAACTCCAATCTTTTCCACTATTTACTTTATCCAAATATTCGTCTTCAACCTAATATTTTGTTGATGATAATGGTCTGCCAAACATTCAGACGAGATGTTGACCATTGGATTCAAGAAAATGGAAAATGATTAAATTAGCTTTGTATTATCTAATTCATCAATTTTGTCGTGGGTTAGATTTTTTTAACTTAATACTTTTTAGAGTCAACAAAGTTTTTCTTTAATAGTGATTTTTCTTATGTGACTTTTAAATATTTTGAATTATTAATTATTATAAAGTATAATACTTTCTATATAATTTTTAAATATATAAATTATATTTATTTTTTTAAATTGAAAATTCTATGTACGAACTCAGACGAAAAATTAAATAGTTAGAACCTCATACTCCAAATTTTCTCATAAAGGAATATTATCTTAGTTGATAGGAAACATCTCGTTTAGTCCTTGACCCTTAACAGAATCCTAAGCAGCGAGGTAATTTTAAATTATAGCCAAAAGTCTAGAGATAAATATGAATCTTGTATCTATAAGAATTTGAACACGTGAAATCCATCGACTTCACGCAAGAACTCTGTTAATGGCAAGAACAAATACAAGACAATTTGTGAACGGTTTCGAATAAGTATATTAGCAATTTCCAAGTGTGCATTCAGATGCGACTAGGGGTGTTCATAACCTAACCGAAACCAAAGCTTAATGGTTTATTGGTATCGGGTTAACGGTTTAACGGACGGGGAACAGATTGAAATTTTTTTATTCACGGCTTATCGATTTGGGGGCGGATTATTCAATTTTCTTAAGGGATAATCCATTAACCCGTTAAGAATATACATATATACATATATATATATATATATATATATATATATATATATATATATATATATATATATATATATATATATATATATATATATACACACTAAATAATCAAAAACCCTTCTTCCTCCATTACTTTATCAAAGTGAATTAGTATAAAAGAAAGCCAAATAAAAAGAGTCATCTAACTGTGACAAAAGACAACATTTGTTGTCTGAAACAAGATAACAATACCAGTTACACCACTGCTTCATCAACTTTGCCTGGGTTTTAAGGCATCCTAGAATTCAAAGCATGACGAACATTTGTTTTAACAACGGCCAATTGGAAATCTTTCACATGGACTAACGCCAGTGTGCATAAACATAAATAAGATTTTAGACAGATGATTTATCCATCACGGTGTCTCTTCTGCTTCATCCCTCTTAGTACGCCGATCGCCTATTTAAACATACATAGACTAAGTTTTATTTTATTTTGATTGAATTAGGCCGATAAGCCGCCCGATAACCATCCAATAAGAGCTAAACCGATATCATTCCGCCCGATATCTTATCAGTTTGCTAGCGGATTAATATATTTAAAAGCCGATAACTGATAAGCCAAATTGTTAAGAGTAAATAACTGCCCAATAAGCAGCCCTAGATGCGACCCAAGAAAGTAATATCGTTGAGGCAACAAATCGTCTGGACTTGAATGCACCTGAAATGATAGGCAAGGCCAGTTCTAAGAATTTTGTAAAATGAGTTTAAGTTATATATAGTGTTAATGAAAAAAATTAGTCCATTTCTTTACGTAATTTGGTTCGATCCGTGATCCTAGTGATGATTGAAGCTCCTATTTTGAAGGGTCACATTGATAAAGAAGTGGACCTTCAGCTTAACTTAATCATTAAAGCAGGGGTGTTCATGGTTCGGTTTGGATCGGTTTTCGCTTCAAAAGAAACCAAATCAAGTAAGTTGATTTTTCAAATATTAGAACCAAACCAAACCAATTAAGTCGGTTTTTTTCGATTCGGTTTATGTCGGTTTTTCGATTATTTATCGGTTTTTCTTAAATATAAGACATACACTACCAAACACATATTCCGGCGACCACATTTTCAATGTAACATTATCAAATCAATTGCCCTTTGAGAAATCTATTATTTGCCAAGATATATTGATGATAATTGAATCAGATAGTGATGAATAATTTAAACACTCAATTAAAAATATGTTATTTTTAACACGAAATGGATTCTTACACTAAACAAAAGAAAACTACCAATCAAATTAGAATGTAAAGGTAAATAACTATATTAAAAGTGCAAACTATTAACATTTACTATAAATTTTTTGAAACTTTGTATAGCAATATACATATATATAGATGTAATAATAAATTTGAATAGATACTCATATAGTCGGTTTGGTTCGATTTTTTTCTGATTAAAACCAAAACCAAATCAAATTTGATCGGTTTTTAAAATTCAAAACCAAAACCAAACCAAATCAAAAAGTATCGATTTTTTTGGTCGGTTTGGTTTGGTTTTCGATTTGGTTCGATTTTTCGGATTTTTATGAACACCCCTACGTAAAAGTTAGCTTAAAGATTGCGCACCTGACCCATATAAAGAGACCAATTTTAAAGTAGAAAAGGCATGGGATAACCACTTTTAACATGGTATTTAGATTTTATCCAATATTTTTAATGCTGAGAAAAAATAGCCATTGTTCTATTAAAATTAATACAAAAAGATGTTTTTGCCCTTTTCTTCATGAGTGTTGTGTAAATATTAAGGATATGGTGTCCTCAATATTTACACTGCACACATGAAGTTAAGGACGTCATGTCCTTAACATTTACACTGCACATATAAAGTTAAGGATATGATGTCCTAAAGTTTAACAATGGAAGGTGTAAATACATAACACTTTGTCCTTAATATTTACACAATATTTATGAAGTCAAGGACACCATGTCCTTAATATTTACACAACACTCATAAAGTTAAGGACATCATGTCCTTAACATTTACACTACACACATGAAATTAAGAATACCATATCCTTAACATTTACACTGCACATATGAAGTTAAGGACATGGGGTCCTAAAATTTAACAACAGAAGGTGCAAATACAAGTTAAGGATATTATATCCTTAATATTTACATTGCACATATGAAGTTAAGGATATAATGTCCTAAAGTTTAACAACGAGAGGTGCAAATACAAGACACTTTGTCCTTAATGTTTACACATCATTCATGAAGTTAAGGACACTACGGCCTTACTATTTACACCCATATGTAGCACAAGGGTATTTTTGTTCTGACAAGTAAAAATGTATTAAGCATTGGCTAAAGAATAAATATATTTTAAACAATAGCTAAAGAGTAAAGATATCTCTAATTAGTAGATAATTGTGGAAAGAATTACAGCCCATGTCACTTGGCCTAACAGGCCAACCGAAAATGGCCCACATTTGAAGCACTTACCATATTTAGCCCATGTTATACATAACTTGAAAGAGACTTTTCAGCCTTTAGCCCACTATTAAAGACATACTTTTAGGGTATTTATTATTTTCTTCTTTCTCCATTCCCTTCTCTCTCTCTCACCGCCTCACTTCTTTCTTTCTAACCCACATAGATCCCTCATCCTCTCTTAACCTAGACCCCGCTATTTCCCCTACCCCCCTACGTAGTTCTGCCATTAATGGCTAGAACAAGGCTCGGGCTCCTACTCCGTCGTCCATGGTGGCAAGCAAAAAAATATTGAAGATTTTTGAAAGAAACATGAAAATACACACAGATCTGAAAATAAATAGCTCTCAAACTTGATTTGCACCAAAAAATAACCACTAATGTTCGCAGATTTTGAAGTTTGAAGTTCTGGTCATTATTATTATGACCTTGAAGTCTCGAATTTGAAATTGGGTTTGGATAAAATTATAACTATATAGCAGTTTGTATCAACATTGTATACTAGTATATAATTGTATATACGAATATACAAACACGTATTATACACTATTATACATGTTTATAGAAGTTATAGAGTATTGTGTAATTGTGTATAAATGTGTATATTTGTGTATAATATTATATAATTATATATTTTTTCAGTTTATAAGGATGTATATACATTGTTAGTGTGTCAGAGGCCTCTACAGAAGTTTGACACTTCCTTCTCTTCTTCTTTTTCGTGTAATGTGTTGTATGAGCGTTGGAGGGATTCTACAACTCATTTACCAAGTTTTTAATTTTCTTTTATCCTGTTGAATTGCTTCAGCAGTTGCACATAAAAGTGTTTGAATTTCTTACCTTCAGATAATATGTATTATTCAGGATTTTTGAGTTGCGTTGTGGCTGATTTGTATTTTTTTTATCAAATGCTTAATAATCAAAGGAAATCAATAGAATGAAAACAATTTGTTGTATATAGAGGGAGCAAAATAAGCTGTCTTTCGGGAATTAACCTATTATTTTTTGGGCTATAGATTTGCAAAGTGGTATCTAGCTATTATGTTGCAAATCAGGTATGTGAATTGTATTTATGTGAAATTATCCCTAATTGTGGAAAGAATTACAGCCCATGTCACTTGGCCTAACAGCCCAACCGAAAATGGCCCACATTTGAAGCACTTACCCTATTTAGCCCATGTTATACATAACTTGAAAGAAACTTTTCAGCCTTTAGCCCACTATTAAAGACATACTTTTAGGGTTTTTATTATTTTCTTCTTTCTCCATTCCCTTCTCTTTCTCACCGCCTCACTTCTTTCTTTCTAACCCACATAGATCCCTCATCCTCTCTTAACCTAGACCCCGCTATTCCCCCTACCCCCCACGCAGTTCTGCCATTAATGGCTCGAATAAGGCTCGGGCTCCTACTCCGTCGTCCATGATGGCAAGCAGAAGAATATTGAAGATTTTTGAAAGAAACATGAAAATACACACAGATCTGAAAATAAATAGCTCTCAAACTTGATTTGCACCAAAAAATAACCACTAATGTTTGAAGATTTTGAAGTTTGAAGTTCTGATCATTATTATTATGACCTTGAAGTCTCGAATCTGAAATTGGGTTTGGATAAAATTATAACTATGTAGCAGTTTGTATCAACACTGTATACTAGTGTATAATTGTGTATATGGGTATACAAACACCTATTATACACTATTATACATGTTTATACAAGTTATAGAGTATTGTATAATTGTGTATAAATGTGTATATTTGTGTATAATATTGTATAATTATATATTTTTTCAGTTTATAAGGATGTATATACATTGTTAGTGTGTAAGAGGCCTCTACAGAAGTTTGACACTTCCTTCTCTTCTTCTTTTTCGTGTAATGTGTTTTATGAGCGTTGGAGGGATTCTACAATTCATTTACCAAGTTTTTATTTTTCTTTCATCATGTTGGATTGCTTCAGCAATTGCACATAAAAGTGTTTGAATTTCTTACTATCAGATAATATGTATTATTCAGGATTTTTGAGTTGCGTTGTGGCTGATTTGTATTTTTTTATCAAATGCTTAATAATCAAAGGAAATCAACAGAATGAAAATAATTGGTTATATACAGAGGGAGCAAAATAAGTTGTCTTTCGGGAATTAACCTATTATTTTTTGGGCTATAGATTTACAAAGTGGTATCTAGACTATTATGTTGCAAATCAGGTGTGTGAGTTGTATTTATGTGAAATTATCCCGATAATTATGCACTTCCCCCAATTTTAAATCCCACAGTGATATGAGACTCAACACACTTTATCTTCTTGAGAATATGACGAAGCCTTTTTATATACATAATTTGATATACAAAATTGGGATTAGAATTGCTGCTTTCAAGCGTGATCATGTCCATGATTCAAACGTGGAATTGCTATTTTATCTGCTTACGAACACATTTACTATCTTCAACTTAAAAAAAATAAAAAATATGTGGCCATCTAATACACACTCACTGTCAACCTACCGACTTTAATTTTGGATCCACTAACTATTACTAATCTATCTATGAAATAAAAGTTGAATACCACGTCATCATGCTGCCTCTTTCTTTTTCATTTTTTTCTTCTTGTTTTGGAATAATCTCTAAGTGACTCAACAAGCATAATCCAAAGCATACAATTATGAGAATAGCAAAGCGTCAAGAAGCTGAAGAAACAAAGCACTATTGAAGAATGGATTTGTTTAATGGGGTATACAGTCTAAGCCGAAGACTGTATAGACTGAGGGCTGTGGCAACTATGGGTGCCAAACGGACAGGACGAGTTGCATATGAACAGGTCGAAAACGGATAATATAAACCCGACTCATATTTATAATGTGTTGACCCAAAAAGTCATCTTTTGTTTTAGAATCCGTTTCCATGTTCTGAGGCCTTGAAAACCTCCTTTTATCCCTTCTCGATTTGCGTGCGTAGTTTGAGCGCGATACCGAAAAGCTTCTGTGTGAAATTTTAAGAAATAATAATTTTTGGCTTAAAAATATAATTTTAGTTGACTTCGGTCAACATTTTGGGTAAACGGACCCGGATCCGGACCCGTGTTCTGACGGGCTCAGAGGGTCCGTAGAAAAATATGGGACTTGGGCGTATGCCCGAAATCAAATTCCGAGGTCCATAGCTCGAGAAATAAATTTTTGAAGAAAATTATTTGCTGGAAAATATAGGATTTTTAGAAATGGAATAGTGTGTGATTTTGTTGGTATCGGGCCCGTATCTTGGTTTCGGAGCCCGATACATGTGTGACATAATATTTAAGTCGTGTTTGTAAAATTTGATGAAAAACGGAGGTGATTTGATGTAATTCGGACCATTGGTTGAAAAGTTAGAAATTTTGAACTATCTTGAAATTTCATGAGTTTTAGTATTAAATTCGGTGTTTAAGATGTTATTTTGGCGATTTAATCACACGAGCAAGTCCGTATGATGTTATTAGACTTGTATGTATGTTTGGTTTAGAGCCCCGAGGGCTCGGATGAGTTTTAGATAGGCTTCGGAGTGTTTTAGACTTGGTAAAAATGTTGCAGGTTTCAGTTATGTTGCAGATCCTCTGATCTCGCAATTGCGAGATCAATCCTCGCATTTGCAATCACTATTGGGTTCACATTTGCAACCTAGTCATCGCAATTACGAAGAGTAGTTGTAGAGGCCAGCGTTTGCAATTACGAACAACTCTTTGCATTTACGAAGAGGTCAGGGCTAGGGGAGTATCGCATTTACGAAGGTAGCAGGCCAGGCCAAGCTTCGCATTTGCGAAGCCTTGGTCGTATTTGCGAACATGTGATAGCAAACGTGATACCTGCAACTGTGTAAAACATAACTTAGTCGGGATTTTGAACTCATTTCTCAAATTCTCGAACCCTAAACCTTTCTAGACGATTTTTCATAGACCCAAACTTCTCCAAATCATAGGTAAGTGATTTCTAATCTATTTTCTTCAATCTATTTCATCTTTTTACATGATTTCATCTCAAAATCTAGGGGTTTTCATAGGAAATTGGGTGCTCTTGGGTAGAGTTTAGGAATTTCAAATTTGGGGGACTTGGACCTCAATTTAAGGTCGGATTCCGAAATCAATTGTATATCCGGGCTCGGGGATGAATGGGTAATCGGATTTTATTCCGAACTTCGAGTTTTGACCCAGCGGGCCCGGGGTCGATTTTTGACTTTTTGGAAAAAATGTTGAAAAATCTTTGATTATGCATTGGAATTGATTTATTTAGCGTTTATTGATGTTATTAAGTTAATTATGGCTAGATATGAGTGAATTAGTGGTGGAATCGAGAGTTAAAGCGGTGATTGAGCTTTGATATACCCGTTGGCTTGAGGTAAGTGTTCGGTCTAACCTTGACTTAAGGGACTAGGGATCCCCGACTTGCTTGTTATGTGAAATATCATGTGTGTAGCGTCTAGGTGTGGTGACGAGTACCTATGCATCACCAATTACTTCTTTAGCCGTTTCCTTTCCCCGTTTTCTTATATCTTGCTTTCATGCCTTAATTGCTACTTGTTCATAAATGTTTCCATGTCTAATTGCTTCATGTTAACTGTTGTTCTCTTTATTGAATTATTTAATTGTTTCATGTTAATTGTTGATGTTCCCGTTGAAGTATTATTGGTTTTGTAGCTTCATTTTATTACCCTGTTAGCTTATATTGATTTATTAGTGCCTTATAGTGCACCTTGGTTGGTCTCGCTGAGTAGTTTTCATTGGTGAAGTTTCATAATTGTAGTAATATTCCATTGTGTGGATTGAGGTATAAGTAATGTGGGGGATTTGAGTGAGCTTGTGAAACTCTCTATCTTTATTCTTTTGTGTTTGGCGCTGATATATATATCAAAATCGGGTCGCACGCCACAACAGGAGGAATAAGGGTGAAATCTGATTGTCTGGCGGGATCGGGTTGCACGCCGCAACAAGGAGTAATAAGGGTGGACATGTGGAATCGGGTTGCGCGCCGCAACAAGAGGAATACGGATGATGTGTGTTGAGGAGTAATAAGGGTGAACATGTGGGATCGGGTTGCACGCCGCAACAAGGAGGAATAAGGGTGAATATTGATACTGTTGTTGTTTATATGTTGGGATCGGGATGCGCGCCATATCAGTTGTTATTACGTTTCCATTTCTGTTAAGGCCCATTACTGTGATGTTGGAACACTCTTAAGTATTGGTAATAGCTGAATATTAGTAGAATATCTGGGTTCCGAGTTTATTTAATGTCAGTTATTGCTTTATTACATTCTGTATTTCCTTTCTATTTAGTATAAACTACTGCAGGTTGTATATGTTGTATGCCCCGCAGTAGCCTCGTCACTACTTCGTCGAGGTTAGGCTCGGCACTTACTAGTACATGGGATCGGTTGTACTGATGTTGCACTCTGCACTTTCTGTGCAGATTTTGGAGCTGTGGCTGATCGTGTGATTGGTTGCTATCACTGCTTCCCGGAGACCCAAGGTAGTCCTGCAGGCGTCCGCAGGCCCTGGCGTCCCCTTCTATCCCTTTTCATTTCTGTTTTATCTATTTTCGAGACAGATATAAACTTTTCGTTCAGACCATTATTTGTAGTATTCGTAGACTGTTCGTAAGTTGTGACACCAGTTCTGGGTGAAATTATTACGGTTTTGTTATTAGTACAAAGATAATCTTTTAAATTATGTTCTCCCACATTGAATTCCGCTGATTTATTTTTGTTAAGTTTTAATTATAGAAAGGTAAAAGAAAAAGGTGAGATATCCTATAACGTTGGCTTGTCTAGCGAGTATAATGTTAGGTACCATCACGGTCCCAATAGTGAGAAATTCGGGTCTCGACATATACAAATATAAAATGAATTAGTCGACAGACACTATGGATATCCATATTATATTATCATGACTTCTTAAATATGATCACATTCGAGATAATTTCTAGTCTCCCAAACTCGAGTGTAACGACCCGACCCGTTGTTACGGGAGTTACCGCCCCGTTTTTCCCATTTTATGCTTCTATATGTTTCATTATATGTGTTTGAAGAATTTGAAATAATTCGGATAGAGTTCGGTTAGA
>MU709898.1:9659-25562 GCA_026770625.1 Nicotiana glauca
CGTTTGTTTTTCTTTCAAAAATTAGAAAAATCCTGGTATTTCCACACAATTATCAACAAATTTTCACAAGAAATTCAAAATCATTTTTGCATGTATTTTGGAATAATCTGCTTAGGGCAAAAATCACGTGCTCACAAAGCCAAGAAACCCGATCAAATATAGAATCGATAGACAAAGCAATAAGAAGCAGAAATGGGGAAACAGAGCGGTAACTCATGAGACGACTAGCCGGGTCATCACATCCTCCCCCTCTTAAATAAATGTTCGTCCTCGAATGAGTCAAGAAACATACCTGAAGCCTCAAACAAGTGAGGATATCTTCTCTGCCTCACCCGCTCGGTCTCCCAAGTAGCCTCCTCCATTGGCCGACCTCTCCGCTGCACTTTCACTGAAGCTATATCCTTTGATCTCAACTTTCGAACCTGACACTCCGGACTAGCTGCTGGCTCCACATCATAAATCAAATCACCATCTTACTGAACCGTGCTGAAATCCAGTACATGAGACGGATCTTCAATATACTTCCGAAGCATAGAAACATGAAACACTGGATGCACACTCGACAAGCTGGGTGGCAAAGCAAGTTCATAAGCCACCTCCCCAATCCTCCGAAGCACCTCAAAAGGCCCAATGAACCGAGGACTCAATTTACCTTTCTTCCCAAATCTCATAACACCCTTCATGGGTGAAACCTTCAACAGAACATTTTCCCCAACCATGTAGGCCACATCTCGAACCTTCCTGTCAGCATAACTCTTTTGCCTCAACTGTGTTGTACGAAGCCTCTCCTGAATCACCTTCACCTTTTCTAAAGCATCCTGCACTAAGTCTGTCCCCAATAGCCTAGCCTCACCCGGCTCGAACCAACCAACTAGAGATCTACACCGCCTCCCATACAAAGCCTCACATGGAGCCATCTGAATACTCGACTGGTAGTTGTTGTTGTAAGCAAACTCTGCAAATGGTAGAAACTATCCCATGACCCTCCGAAATTAATGACACAAGCATGCAACATGTCCTCCAATATCTGAATAGTGCGCTCGGACTGTCCATCCATCAGAGGGTGAAAAGTCGTGCTCAACTCAACCTGAGTACCTAACTCTCGCTACGCCGACCTCCAAAAATGTGAAGTGAACTGAGTGCCCCTATCTGAAATGATGGAAACTTGGACACCATGCAAATGAAAAATCTCCTAAATATAGATCTCTACCAACTGCTCTAAAGAATAGGTAGTACACACAGAAATGAAGTGCACGGACTTGGTCAGTCAATCCACAATCACCCAAATAGCATTGAACTTCTTTAAAGTCCGTGGGAATCTAAATACAAAGTCCATATTGATCCTCTCCGACTTCCACTCTGGAATATCCATCCGCTGAAGCGAGCCACCCGATCTCTGATGCTCATATTTCACCTGCTAACAATTGAAACACCGGGGTACAAATCCCACAATGTTTTACTTCATTCTCCTCCACCAATAATGTTGTCTCAGATCCTGGTACATCTTCGCGGCACCCAGATGAATGGAATACCGCGAGCTGTGGGCCTCCTAAAAAATCAACTCCCAAAGCCCATCCACATTGGGCACACGGACCTACATCCTTAACACCCCATCATCACCAATAGTCACATCTCTGGCATCATCATGCTGAACTCTATCCCTAAGGACAAGCAAATGCGGATCATCATACTAACGCTCTCTGATGCGATCATATAAGGAAAAGCGAGAAATCACATAAGCCAATACCTAATTGGGCTCCGAAATATCCAACCTCACGAACCGATAGGCCAAGGCCTGAACATCAACTGCAATAGGTCTCTTTCCAACTGGAATATATGCCAAACTTCCCATACTCACCGCTTTTCAGCTCAAAGCATCGGCCACCACATTGGCCGTCCCGGGATGGTACAATATAGTGATATCACAGTCCTTTAGCAACTCCAACCACCTACACTGCCTCAAATTGAGATCCTTCTGCTTGAACAAGTGTTGGAGGCTACGGTGATCAGTAAATACTTCACAAGACACAGCATACAAGTAATGCCTCTAAATTTTCAATGTGTGCACAATGGCAGCCAACTCAAATCATGAACGGGGTAGTTCTTCTCATGGGACATCAACTAACGAGAAGCATAAGCAATAACCCTACCCTCCTGCATCAATAGAAAACCAATACCAACTCTCGAAGCCTCACAATACACGATATATGAACCTGAAGTTGATGGAAAAACTAATATTAGAGTTGTGGTCAAGGCTGTCTTGAGCTTCTGAAAGCTCTCCTCACACTCATCCGACCATACAAATAAAGCACCTTTCTGAGTCAACTTGGTCAAGGATGATGCGATAAATGAGAACCCCCGAACAAACCGGTGATTATAGCCTGCCAAGCCAAGAAAGCTGCGAATCTCTGTGGCTAAGGACGATCTGGGCTAACTCTGAACTGCCTCTATCTTCTTCGGATCAACCTAAATACCCTCGTTGGACACCACGTGCCCCAAGAAATATACTAAACTGAGCCAAAACTCACACTTGGAGAATTTTGCATAAAGTTTCTCCTCACTCAATCTCTGCAACACAACTCTCAAATGCTCTGCATGCTCCTCTTGACTACACGAATACACCAAAATATCATCTATGAGGACTATGACAAATGAGTTGAGATAAGGCCGGAACACGTTGTTCATCAAATGCATAAACGTTGTTGGGGCATTGGTCAGCCCAAAAGACATCACCAAGAACTCATAATGACCATATCAGGTCTTAAAAGCCGTCTTAAGAATATCTGAATCCCTAATCTTCAACTAGTGATAACCTGAACGGAGATCAATCTTGGAGAACACTCCGCTCCCTGAAGTTGGTTGAATAATCATCAATGCGAGATAAAGGATACTTGTTCTTAACTGTTACTTTGTTCAACTGCCTATAATCAATGCACATCCTCATAGTACCATCTTTCTTCTTCACAAATAGTACCAGCGCACCCTAAGGTGACATACTAGGCCGAATGAACACCTTATCAACGAGTTCCTGAAGCTGCTCATTTAACTCCTTCAACTCCGCTGGTCCCATACGATACGGCGAAATAGAAATGGGTTGGGTGCCCGGCACCAGGTAAATACCAAAATCAATATCCCTATCCGGTGGCATGCCCAGCAGGTCTGTAGGAAACACATCGGGAAAATCCCTCACAACTGCAACAGAATCAATACTGGGAGTCTCTGCACCGACATCCCTTACAAAGGCTAGATACGAAAGACAACCCATCCCAACCATGCGCCGGGCCTTCAAGAATGAAATTATCCTACTGGGAACATAATTAGACAAACCTCGCCACTTAATCCGTGGCACACCCTTTATAGTCAATGTGATTGTCTTGGCATGATAGTCCAAAATAGCACGACACAGAGATAGACAATCCATGCCCAAAATGACATCGAAATCCAACATACACAACAATAAAAGATCCACTCGGGTCTCCAAACCCCCAATAGTCACCACACATGACCAGTACACACGGTCTACAACAATAGTATCACCCACCGGAGTAGATACATGAATAGGTGAAACAAGAGGCTCACGGGGCATATCCAAATAATGAGCAAAGTATGATAACACATAAGAAAAGGTGGAACTGGGATCAAAAAATACAGAAGCATCTCTGTGGCAGACTGAAACAATACCTGTAATAATAGCATCGGAAGCAATAGCATCGGTTCTAGCTGGAAATGCATAGAAACGGGCCTAACCACCACCTGATCGACCTCCCCCTCTAGGGCGACCCCTAGTTGACTGACCTCTACCCCTAGCTGGGTGGGTGGGTGGTGATGAAGTAACTGGTGCTGGAGTCGATGGCTGACTCCTCTGCTGAGATGAACCTGCAAAACAACGAGGACACTGCCTCCACATATGACCCATCTCTCCACACTCATAACAACTCCCAGGTGTTGGAGAAGGGGACTGAAGGGAACCCCTAGCACCGAAATGACTAGCAGATGCACCTGGCATAGAAGAGCCCTGAACTGATAGAGCACGGGACGAACTCTGCGCTGGAAGGGAACTAAGTGATGACTGGCCCTCATGAGAATTGTGTGAACCATGACCCGATGATGCCCCAAGATAACCTGGGCGAGCTGGCTGAGCATGCCTGAATGGACGACCTCTATCGTGCTGAAACTGACCTCTCGAAGGAGAACCACTTTAACTACCAGATCTTCGAGGCCTCTTGGCCTCTCTCTTCTCTCGCTCCTGGCGATGAACTAACTCAATCTCACGAGCAATGTCTACAACCTCCTCAAAAGTAGCACCAGTCACCCTCTCCTTGGTCATGAGAATACAAAGCTAATAAGTGAGGCCATCAACAAACCTCCTAATCCTTTCTCTATCTGTCGAAACCAACCAAATAGCATGACGAGCTAACTCAGAGAACCTTATCTCATACTGCGTCACAGTCATCTCTCCCTCACGGAACCACTCAAATGACATGCGCAGCTCCTCTCTGCAAGACTGCGGTATATACTTCTCCAAGAAGAGAACTGAGAACTGCTGTCAGGTAAGGGGTGATGCACCAACAGGCCTACGCCTCTCAAAAGCCTCCCACCAAGTGAAGGCAGCTCCAGAAAATTGATAAGTAGTGAAAGAGACCCCGCTAGTCTCTAGAATACTCATTGTACGAAGCATCCTCTGATACTTATCCAAGAAACCCTGGGCACCCTCGCCCTCTGCACCACTGAAGTTCGGAGGCTAAAGTCTACCAAGCCTCTCCAACCTACGCTGCTCGTCCTCTAGCATGGCAGGAACTACATAGTCCTGAGCAGGTGCAATCGGCTAGGCTGGATGCGCCCTCGGTGTCTGAAGTCCCTGCACGACCTTCTTGTAGTAACTGAGACCGCCTGAACTAGGCCAGTGCACTGATAGAATATGAGCCAAGGCCTCCTGAAGACCCGGAATCACAATGGGCATAGCTGGTGCCTGAGCTAGTGCCGATGGAGCATCCACAACTGGGACATGATCCTGAATTGGGGCGGCTAGTGGATCTGCAGGTGCTTCCCCAGCTATTGTGCGGGCCACACCCCTGCCCCATGACCATGACCGCGCCCTCGGCCTCTAGTGGCCACAGCTGGTGGTACTGGTGGTCGTCCATCCTGACCGGTAGTGCGTGTCCTCACCATCTGTGAAAGAATAGACTAACTAAAGTTTAGTACTCGGATCAATAAATTTGCATGACTAGAATTTCAAGAATATGAAGTTTTTCCTAAAGGTTCTGCAGCCTCTCGAGGATAAATACAGACGTCTCCGAACTGATCTGCAAGACTCTACTAAACCTGCTCATGACTCATGAGACCTATGTAACCTAGGCTCTGATACCAAATTGTCATGACCCTAAGCCCGAACCCGGTCGTGATGGCGCCTCTCGTGAAGACAAGGTCAGCCGACACATTCCCATTTCAATTTTTTAAGCAAATAAAATAATAAGTATTAAGTCTTAAACATGATAAAATCCCAAAATAAGCAGTGTAAGCATGTAATTTTTGCCCTATATGAAAATAACTCCTAAAAATAGACCAAAATCATTTTTATTGATTTTTAGATGTTTTTCTTTATTTAGTTGCATTTCAAATATTTTTAACATTTTTAAAATCATAGAAAAAATAATAAAAGTGTCACGTTTTAATTTTATGCCACCTTAGGTTCAATTTGTATTTAGGAATTACTTACATTGAGTTAATTGTGTTATTAATCAAAAAATAAAAAAANTTTCCCCCAAAACTACTTCCCCACATAACACTTACCCCACACACTCTATAAAACTATTTGCTACTCACACAAAAAGGGGGAATTCCTAAAAAAAAAAAGGCAGCTGCTCATCGACCACCCATATCCAGCCAACCCGCTGAACCATAGAAGGATACCTCCCAAGCAGACCACGGCAATCTTCTCCACGACAAAGAATTCACAACCACCGACTTCTCTTCAAAAGAGACACACACAGAGTTTTTTCTACTCCAAGAAACTGCCATCCAATCAATTGATAATATCATGAGTTTCAACAAATTTATTCTCATTTCCTAAATTACTCACCTCATTCTTAAATCCATCTTCTCATTTCTTTAGTCTACACTTTTAAGTCTGAACCATGGGTGATGATAACACAGAGAAATACAATTCCGATTCAACGTTTATTGCTGAGATAGGGTCTCCAAATTGCTGAAATGGCGGAGGCTTCGAGCTCTCGAATTACAATTACGCTAGGACGCAAAAGTCAGTTGGGATAGAATTTTGAGTTGGGCTAAAGAGATTCGAGTTTTTCGGCGAGTTTCGAGGTTGTCGAAAGTTATAGTCCAAGGTTTCCGAGCAGACTCGCGGTTCCGTCGAGGTTATCGCTGTCCAAATTTCTCGGTGCTAAGCATTTTCATATTTAATTTTTTTTGAGGTCCGTCACTGTCTTACCCTTTATTTATTGGTTTTTGTTCTTACATGTTGTATGAATGATTTTTGTTTTAGTTATGTGCCTTATATGTTTGTGATTATGTTTAAGTCATAAGAAAGGTGTTATGTTACAAAAATGTTTCTGCAAAGTATGTTATATTGCTGCCTAAATCTCTAGTAGAAAGGACTCATTACACGTAGATATATAGGTATGCTTTTCTCAGCAGAAGTTTCCATTGATTTTTCTGTTAGTTGTAGTGCAAATGAACTAATATTTGAGATTAGTTGTAAGTGATAGGAGTAAAGAACACAAAAGTATGTAATGCATCCGTTTTCAGATAGCTCGAGACTTATAGTATATTTAAAGTCTTTCACCACAGAATCTTCTTACCTGTAGCTCTCTTATTAGGGAAAAGAATTTGCTTTATTAATTTGATCCATGGAGCATGTTCAGGCTGAAAGCACCCGGGTAGGAGAACCTTTAGGCACAGTTTAATATACTATCGTGATTGTGTATACGTTCGCTTAATATAATTACGGTTCTAAAAAACAAAATCGGAATATGCGTTCGCGCAACTTCGATCATTCTTTTCTTAATAGTAATACGGATTTTGGGCCTTCCAAGCTAGGTAGCATATTTGAATTAGGAGGTTTTCTTCTTGTTCAAGTGTGGACCTGAGTTTGAAGCTCGACTTTCACAAAAGGTTTTCTAATTATAGTAATTAATGATGCTAATTATTAAGGCCTTTCTAGAGACAATCTTTAATAGAAAATCATAGTTCTTTTAGGTTGGCCTCTAAAAAATAAAAAAATGAGGTGCGCCGCTCCAAATAAAATTCATAAATTGCGGGGCTCTCAATAAATGCTATAAAATATACTTAGAATTCGGGTGGATCGTTTAGCGAATTTTATGGTTCTCCCCAAAGATAATAAACACGTAGTTGTTTTAGGCGCGTATTTTAATAATATTACCTTCCTAAATACGGGTGCACATTTATGTGACCCAAATCTAAATCTCAACGAAGTCGAAATGTGTCAAAAGCCACGGGTGCACTGGTGCGATGTGGTTCGAGATACATTTTCACGACGTTGCAATTCTTATTAAAAATAAATAAATAATAAATATAAAGCGGTTTATTAATAAAAGGCACATAGGTTAGAATATGTTTTGAAATCAGACAAAATCAAATACAACAGTTGAGCGACCGTGCTAGAACCACGGAATCTGGGAATGCCTAACACCTTCTCCCGGGTTAACAGAATTCCTTACTCGGATTTCTGATTCGCGGACTGTTAACAGAGTCATATTTTTCCTCGGTTCGGGATTCAACCGGTGACTTGGGACACCATTAATCTCCCAAGTGGCGACTCTGAATCTTAATAATAAATCCCGTTTCAATTGTCATTTCAAGTTGGAAATAACTCCCTTATTATTATACCCCTCCCCAGGGTGTAGAAGAAAAAGGAGGCGTGACAAGCAGTAAGCAGTACAACTTGCGGAAAATAAAACCAACACAGCCCGACATCAGGGTATCACCAGTCATGAGCATCTATCAATATACTACAAGTCTGAAGAGAAAGGAAATGAGATAAAAGGGGGAGAAGCACGAGGCTGCGGACGCCGAGTAGCTACCTCGTGAATTTCGAACTCTACCGGGAGCTCTCAACCCTCGCAGGCAGGATCGGCAGCACTTGAATCTGGGTGAATGAATACGTCACAATATGCTAAGGGAGCAAAGCCCAAATAAAAATAATCGAAAAATATCAAAAATCCCGAAATTAGCAAAACCTGAGCTTCGAGCCCACTTCTCGCTCAGAAATTTTTACATCAACGGGTTTCTTATCCTCCCACGAGTTCACACATATTAAAAGTTCTCAAATCCGACCTCAAATGGTCCTTCCAATCCCAATTCAAAAGTTCAAAATCCCAAGCCCTAGTTCTTTCATTTTTAGCTTAAGTTCCATGATTTTCTAGGTTGATTTCACAATAGCATCACGTTTTATGTTCAAAAATCTTACCTCCAATCGATTCTCCTTGAATCCCTCTTTAATCTACCTTAAAAAGCTCTCAAAATGATCAACTATGGAGGAAAAATGACCCAAAATCACAGATGAAATAACTTAAAAGCATTCTGCCCAGTTCTGATCTTTCTTCATCGCGCATCGCAGCCCAAGCTTGGCGATCGCGAAGAGCAAATTTCCAAGACTCTAAAAACACGCTACGCGAACGCGACACATACACTGCGAAGGCAATGCTTCATCTTCCCATACCTACACGAACGTGACACCTCTTATGCGAAGGCGTTGAACAAAATATCTTAGACCCATCTGACTCACACTCCTCTTCGCGATCGCGTACCCTCACTCGCGAATGCGATGTACTGATCTTCAGCCCTCCGCGAACGCGAAGCCCATCTTGCGATCGTGAAGGATAAAACCTGGCCTTCCTCCCTTCCTTCTTCGGAACGTGAGCCTCCTCACGCGAACGCGAAGAGATAACTCTGCAACACCTGAACTCCCAAAATCTGCAACTTCCAAATATCAAAAATGGTCCAATTGACCATCTGAAACTTACCCGAGGCCCCCCAAGGCCTCAACCAAAAGCACCAACACATCCTAAAACCTTATTCAAACTTGTTTCAATCATCAATACACCTCAAACAACATCAAATTACCCAAAACTCATCGAATTCAAGCCTAAGTTTTCTAAAAACTTCCGAAACACGCTTTTGATAAAAAACCCAACCAAACCACGTCCCGTCCAAATGACCTGAAATTTTGCACACACATCCCAAATAACATAACGAAGCTACAGCAACTCTCAGAATTCCATTCTGACTCCCGGATCAAAATCTCACCAACCAACCGAAAATTGCCAAAATCTCAACTTCACCAATTCAAGCCTAATTCTACTCCAGACCTCCAAAACCAATTTCGATCACACTCCTAAGTCATAAATCACCTCCTAAATCTAGTTGAACCATCGGAACACACATTCGAGCCCTTTAACACATAGTTCAATATCCGGTTGATTTTTTTAACTTAAACCTTCTTAAAAGAGACTAAGTGTCTCATTTCTTACCGAATCCACTCCGAACGCAGACTAATCAACTTGATCACATAAAATATGGATAACGAAGCATAAAGAAGCAGAAATGGGGGAAACGGCACGGTAACTCATGAGACGACTGTCCGGGTCGTCACAACTCATCAACTGAATATTGCTGAAATATTCTTCATGTGTGCAATATTTCATCTTCATCATCGTTTCTTATTTATAGTTTGTAATAGTAATACTCACAGACAGAAACTGTATCTTTTTTAGAATTTTAGCTTCCATTTCAAGATATCCGTCAAGGGAGGTAACATTTCTTATGTTCGGTACCTCTTCGTGCTGCGGAATTCTTGCATATGCAGGATAATTTGTTGGGAGCTTTTTAATACGACAATGCCATCCACTTTGTCCTAACGAAAATAATAGCGGATATTGCAATGCATCGTAACAGCCATAGTAGTAATTCACTATTTGTGTTCGATCAGTGTGAGGCTAAATTTGAATATGTGGTGCATTAAAGGCTGTGTCGGCATTTTCCTCGTCCATATTAATTCAATTTCATATGAAGTTGGCAAATTTTACACTTTCTGGTCCAAGTCTATGTCACATTTGAGAGCTATATGGAAGTCTCGTAGGCTCGGTATATGTACCAAAGAGCGCAAAAACACAAAGTATGGATTTATTGATAATATATCTATCAATTCTTTTACTACCGATTCATGTACTCTCTCGGAGCATGCCATCCTATGTGTCAGCTCATTGCTATTATCATAGAAATATAATTGTATGTTTCTTGGTTTGTCATCTGTAGGGTGCAAATTATTTATCCAATGGTACATCTTCCTTTGAACTCCGAAGGTGTAAATACCGGAGTTTCTTTTTGCTAAATCTTTGTCATACTTTACACCAAGTGACATGAATGCAAAAAGATTATTGTATGTTCTAATGTATGTTCGAAAGTTCTTAGACGCCACAGTATTTCCAACATATAAATTACGCAATTTCACAGGCATTTGATGAGAAGTTAACTTTACTGTCCCAGTACGACAGCAGAATGCAGGAGGTTTATATTCAAATCTTTTTGCTGAGCAAAATTTGTATATTGGAACTTTCTAAAGCGAATCATAGTTTGAATGCAACCGACTGATATTTGGAGTAAACTTTGTAGTTGTTGTACCATCTGTATATTTGAAATGGATCATTAAAACTAAAACAAAGCAAAAGCAGTCATGACTGTTACTAGGAGACAAAAAAATTTGAACAGACCTTTGGGTGTAACTATCTTGGAGACTTTGTTATGTAGTTCATTGGATACAACTGACGTTGAACCAAAAATGAAGGTAGATGGTCTTTAGATGGAACTAAATAGTGGTAGCTATTGTAAAAGCGAGCAAAGAAGGCATACTCACCTTTTTCATAGACAGAAAATGGACGTGTTTCATCTCTTTCTTTACCGGCTATTATTCCAATCAAGGGAACAATAGTTATATTCTCAGAAAGCGTATGTCTCTTTGACTCTTGGTATTTTAGTCGACGTTGTAGCAATAATTTTTGCTTTTTCTTTACTGTCATCTCTTTGTATTTTTCACGTCGACTGACATTTCTATCTGTCTCTGAGAGGGGACGTTTATTTTTTTGTGTATGATCTATCACAATCGTAGTTTTTACTCCCAAATGAAATTGTGCAAACTATCACACAATCGTTTAGCAAGATATCAATTTCTATTAGCGAATATGTAGAAGCACAAAAAGGTATTGCACTCTGATATACGTAGCACCTGCTGTGAGCACCAACAGCAGCTGTCGTCAAACAATATTACAGATAAATACAATACCACAACTTGTAGAAACAAAAATGGTGCACAACATTAACGGTTAGTAGTACAACGGGTAGGAGAAACAGAGGATGTGCTAATAAGAGCCGGCGTTTGCAAATATATAAAGATAAGATAGTTGGTTACCTGTAAGAACGTCGAGCAACTTTTTTTGTCGTACCAAATGTAACAGAAGCGTCAGCAGTTCTACAAAGGCAGAAATAAGTTGTAGTCATGGTCAGCATCAAGTTCAACACATTGTGCATTGAAAATACTCGCAAAAATATTCTCTACAGAATGTGTAATTCGACTGTCTTAAGATGAATGGTAAAGACAAGAAAGAAGATCACTGTAGTAAGCTCTATTACCAAACCAAATATGTGGATCTGCAGTAAAAGTTAGTAATAAAGAAACTAAAACTTTTGATTTATTCTACTATTTCATGTGCTTCAAATGAATGTTACTTGTTGTTATTTAATTCCAATTATCATCCCCTTCAGCTCAAGAAGACAATTGTCCACTGATTAACTATGGAACTTACTGATAAACAAACCAAAGTAACTGTTAAAGCATATTTATTGTTAAGCTGAAAGTTTTCCTCGTCGCAAAGAAATTGAATGTACTGTAGAAGCACATAAGAATTTCTTTAACATGCTAACATTGTTGTAACTAAAGATGCAAATTCAGTTATTTTATTCTACGACATAAAATTATCGAGTTGTTTATGGTTAAAAAATAAAACAATAGTAATAATATAAATACATATACTTCATAGTTAACGTGCATCAAGACTGCAAAGTAGAGAGTACTATTAATAACCCTGCCTTAAAAATTCAAATTCTGCAACAAACGATCAACGATAACCATCATTACTGAAATTGAAACAACAAGATTAGGCTAAATAACTTGTAGATAAACATATAATATTGTTGGAGCCAACTCTGACAGGGCTAGATCTATTCGTGCTTTTACTGATATATCTAATTCATAAGAAGTGCAACAAAATAAGTTAAGCTGGATTAGTATTAAGTGAAAGCCTAATTAGGTAACAATAGTAAGCTTGCAAGTAACTTACAATGTTTTTCTAGTTTAATGCTGCTACAAACTCCCTAACCTTATCGTGTGAGTAGATTTAACCAAAAGTCTTTTTTGTTGTTTTTGTCCAATTCATTTTTCTGTTAGAAATCTGAGCAAGTAGGATACTTTACACTCTACTTCAGAAGCTAGATAATATGTACCAAAATTAGTATAAATCAATATCTGTAACTATAGAGTGTGAACCGATCTGTTAAAGGCCCATGATGTTGCCGGACATTGTGTTCAAATTGTTTATCTTAGGTTGTGTCCACTGGACTGAAACCACCTTTCTGTTTATCCAAACTATTATGTTTTCTGGCATATCAACTTCATTTGTGTTTGACATTTCCCGCCCATTATCTCAACCTACAAGCCATCCTTATATTAGACTTTTTTAATCGAAGGAGACTGCTGTAGATTTTCATTCTCATTTTCATTAATGTGTGAAAGATAAATTCAGTAACCGTCTTAACATAATGAGCAACAAAGGACCACTTACTCTAGGCCCTGGCAGGACCTAATCTTTTTCCGCAAATGCTATTAAAAGTTTCTCCTGATTGTTTTTTCTGTTGTTCCTTTTGGAAGCATATGGAGTCCGTTCGGAAGATTATTTCAATTCCTTACTGAGAATCAAATAAGCTCTATCTATTACGAATCGAAGCTAAAAAAAAAAGAAGACTTGATATAGCATTGCGAGTATTCAGTGAGTGACAACTCGACTTTACAAAGAAATTCCCATGAAACTACAGCAGATTCAAAAATAATTGTAACAAGTCTCAGACCAAAGAATCGAAAAACACGTAGAGGAAGGGAAGACTAAGGTCTTTCCCATTAACAAGTTCCACAACCAAGTAACTTCAACACACAACAATTTGAGCAATTCTGATTTTCTTATTGTTATTAAATCCACCAAGGGAAAAACAGAGCAGCTTGCTTGTATAGTCCATATATATACTTCTATAAAAAAAAACGATACTAATTACTTCTAATAAAGATACTTTTTCATTTAACTCAGGCACACAAACAGAGTATGTTCCATAAAATTTTATTAAATACTACTCCATAAACACTTTATTTCTACTTTAATGTATTAGTTTCGGTCTGCCATGCAAGTTTATAATATTTGTTTCTTCGTAATCCGTTGACTTTGATCATCAAACAGTCGCCTTCAGTTAGGATGGTATTTTTTATCCCTTTAACTTTTGTAACTGGTAATTAGTAAACATCAGACAACTGAAAAATTCAACTAACTTGTCTAATCTAATCTCAAATTTATAGATCAAACAAAGTAATCACCTGTAAGCAAACGAGCACAGAGACGAAAAAGGTAAATATTGAAATATGGAGAGAAAACCCAAGCAGAACAGAGTATAATCCAGAATTTATTCAGTTGTCATAGATAAAGTGTCAAATATAACCCTAAAAGTAAAGATCATATTTGCCAAAAAGAAGGGCAATGAAGTAATCTAACCTGAAGAGATAATATTTAACCCAAAATATATCGCTCATCCCATGAAAACCTGAAGAGATAATGTTTCACCCCAAAGTTTATTGTTGATCCCCATGAAACAAGGGTGCTAGCAAACTAAGAAAACAACTCAAAGTTCCAAAAACAAGAGGAGCCTGATGTTACATGTTTGAGAAGAGAAAGAGCCATGTATCCTAGAGGAGAGAACGTGAACGGAATAGTATAAAATAAAATATGCTGAGAAGGAAAATTTTAGGCATACAATCTGTGTAAACTATACCGAAAAGACTAAAATATCCTAGATGACCAACACCACCTTATTCTCGCTTCTAAATAGTAGGAAAATATGATAGTAAAATATAAAATAATTATTATTATTATTATCACTATTATTGGTATTTCTTAAATGGATATTGCGGATTTAAATGAAGCAGCATATCAAATTATCAATATTGAAAATTCGAATAGCTTTCAGGCTTCTGAGTTCTGATTATGGCGTAATTATCGTGATGGCTTGGATGCCTTAATGAAATATCTGAAACTTCTAATTTAGCCAGCAGGCCTTTTTATTCCCCGTAATTATACTTCATCGGCTTCACTTAAAAGATATTTAATTTAGACTACCCAATAAGTGGCTGAGGATTCTCATTAAGTGGGGTCAAAATATAAAGACATAAACTCATCAAGAAGACAAGTGGTGTCAATATATAGTATATATAAATATTTTAAAAAAATTTACCTAACTACAAAGTATAATATTCCGACGAAGGAGTATCAGTTGACACCCATGTGGCTCCGCCACTGTACCCAATAAACTGTATATTTTTTTTTTTAAGAGTGCAAACAGACAGCCAAACTTAACTGGAAAAGAGACAAACTTAAACGAGCAAAAGCCGAAGGACATTAAAAAGAAGTGCACTAAAGAGATCTCTAGTCCCTATTACTCTATCCAACTTTGTCCATTCCCTCATCGTGAAGGCTTACTGCATTAACACGTTTGCAACGTAGCGCCGGACACCAATTAATCCATAGACTTCCCCCCTTTTCCTCTTTTTTTGTCACCTAATAGATGCTAGAGCCTCTTTGCTCGCTAAGGGAGAAGATGTTACATCATGTTACTTTAGAAAAGGAAGGGAAACTGATAGAAATAGAGAACTTGACTTATTAAGTATCAGTTCTCCAATCGACACCCCAATTTCTATAGCCTAGTTTTGTTACGACCCAAGCTTATGACACGTATTAGTTCTCCAATCGACACCCCAATTTCTGTAGCCTAGTCTGAAAAAAAGCTTGCACAGATTTGTCTTTTAGGCTACGTCACATCGAGCTCCAAAACCATCGTACAAGGGAGATTTGACTCTGATATAATATTTGTCACGATCCCAAGTCCATGGCAACCTATTGTCAGCTTTGGGTCAAGGCCCGCATAGATTTATCTTTCGGACCCAACATCGAACCCCAAAAGAGCGCATACCATTGAACTTATGGCATGCCTTATAAAACTCTTCACTTTTCTCACCCATTTCGATGTGTGATTCGTCTAAAGTGATATGTGCACCTCTTCTTCATAAGCTTGTCAGCCTAAAAGCTTGCAGTCCTGCTTGACCCGTCCTCATTAGCTCGCCATCCGTTATAAGCATCACAGGTCTGATGTCACAACGTTTTACAAGCCATTACAGTAGAACTTAATTAGATAAGCACTAAAAACTATACAATCACCTTGAGAAAATATAAACTTACGTATTAAAGTGGAATTTTTTTTTTTTTTTTGGTAACAAAAGAAAATATCCATATATATATTAAGTCGTTATAGCGACATTAGATGTCCTGTTACAACCATTGAGGCTGGATAGTACACAAAGGTTACCAACACTAGCAAACTTAGTAAGCATAGACATGGGAATTTTTCTACTAGACAGCATGCCTTTTTCATCTGACTGTAAATTGGAAAATACAGACGTCGGCGGATAGTTTAATATATATATATATATATATATATATATATATATATATATATATATATATATATATATATATATATATATATATATATACAAAAAAA
>MU709898.1:26201-38130 GCA_026770625.1 Nicotiana glauca
TATATATATATATATTGATTATTACTTGACTGCTTCTTTGTTCCTTCATTTGCCAAAACATGTGCTACTTTGTTCCCCTCCCTGAAGCTATGCCTGATTACTGGATTCCCCAACCTTTTCAAGAGAGACCTACAAGAATTTAATAGATTGTTAAAAATGGGAGTTTGTTCATTTAGTAATTGAATTACTTCAATGGAGTCTGTCTCAATCTCCACCGGAGTAATTAGTTGAAGATCTATTGCTAGATGTAGCCCTTGCTCTAATGCACTTAACTCAGCATGGGTGTGGTTGATAGCGGTAATCTTTTTAGAGAAACCTACGACCCAATTTTCATTTGCATTTCTTATAACCCCTCCAATACCACTAGACTTGTCCCTAGCATAGAAGAAGCCATCCGTGCTCAGCTTGAAAAATCCTGGAGATGGGGGGCACCACTTAACCTAGATACATTTTGTTTGGCTGGGGGGAGAGGAATTCTCTGTACAGTACATGTACTCCATAGCCCACATGCACATAGTTTTGGTGTCTATCAGTACGTTAGTTTTATAAAAAAACATTGTGGTTTCTATTTATACAAATATGCCATAGGGCAAAAGGAAAGAAGAAATCCCAAGTTAACGGGTAGTTCAGGATAGGTATTTGCATGTCTTTTATTAAGAGAAGCTAGTGAGTATGGTGATAGGGAAGGACAATGATATTCAGGCCAAGGTCCATCCAGAATTTTCGGACAGTAAGGCACTCAATAAAAATATGATGGATGGATTTGGAGGAATGCATGCATATTGTGCAATTTGGGGGGACATTTATACCTATATGATGAAGATAGGTATTTTTTGGCAACTTATTATGGGAACAAAGCCATAGAAGAAATTGGATTTTTGGCAAGGTTTTTAGAGTCAATATCCAGTTGAACTCATACTTCTGATCAGGCGGAGGGTGGAGTAGTTTTTGACTGATTTAGTAGAAAATAGACCATTTGGATTCAATGACCAATAGGGTGTGTCAGCCTTACCTTAGCTCAAGGAGATCGTCTTAGTTTCATTAAGAAAGTCTTGTGGGATTTCCATGGAGATCCTTGTCCAATTCCATTGGAGGCCATCCCAAATGTTATGTAAGCTAAGTCCTTGATCCTTTAGGGTTAGGGGACCTTGAATAATTGTCTGAAGAGGGGGTGAGAGAGGAGTCCATTTAGAGTTCCATAAATCAATGATAGATCATGTTCCTGGATCCCATGTTATGGCTTTTGAGCAAATATTACTCCGTGTTACTATATTTTTCCAAATAAAAGAGTGTGAGTATGAGGTTCTCCTTGGACAGTGTTTTCTAATAAGGGTTTGTGCCCAAAGGGAGGTGGGTTGGGAGTATAGTCTCCAAGCCAAACTTGCTAAAGAAGTCATGTTTTTTTCATGAGCTTTTTGTACACATAAGCATAAGACCCCTTGATCCTTTGGAAGAGTTAAGTATCTCAGTTGATGTAGTGAATTTTTTTCTATTGTGGGGTAGAGCCCCATAGAAAATTTCTCTGGATTTTGTCAATATTATGACAAGTTCTTTTAGGGAGTAGGAAATATTGCATGGCGTATGCTGGAATGGTATTGAGAGTGGATTTGATGAGTGTGAGTCGCCCTGCTGGTGTTAGGAAGTTAAGTTTCCAGCTGGCAAGCTTGTTCTTCATATTATCAATGATATAATGGAAATCATGGTGTTTAGGTTTATTATTGAAAATGGGAAAGCCAAGATATCTACCAAAAGTGTGGGTAGCCTTTATTTTTAGGAGCTTCTGGATTAAAACCCGGGGAGTATCATGGCAATTCTTAGAAAAAATAACTCTAGATTTAGTAGTGTTTATCTTTTGGCCTGACAGGGAGCAAAAGAGACTTAGGCTATTATGAATTGAGTGAATAGATTTTTGGTTAGCTTTGGCCATTAGGGTAGGATCATCTGTAAAAAATAGATGAGAGAGTTGAGGACCATTTTTACTAAGTGTGATGGGGTCCCAAAGTTGGAGGTCAACCTGATGATTAATGTAGTTTGATAGCAATTCCATGCACAGGATAAATATATACGAAGACATGGGATCACCTTGACGTATACCCCGTGAGGGGGAGAAATAGTTGGTTTTGGTCCCATTGATCAAGATGGCAATGTTACTTGTAATAATGTAGTTTAAAATTAGTTTGGAGATTTTTGGAGGGAATTTAAAGAATTGGAGAGTACGGTAGACAAAGGACTATTCAATACGGTCAAAAGCTTGTGGTCATAGTCACATACAAAGGCAATTCAAGTCGCAAGCATAAGTAAGATTTCACATAGTTGTCTTCTCAAGATCTATTTTGATAATGCATTTTCCCTCAGTCCCTCTTGCATTATTAATGTGATTCATAACTTCCTGTACAAGGATGGCATTATCACAAGCCTTACGCCCTTTAAGGAAGCTAGTTTGGCATGGATCAATAAGGTTAGGCAGATATATTTTGATACAGTTGGCAATGATTTTTGTAATAATTTTATAGACGGTATTACAAAGGCCAATAGGACGAAAATTTTTAAGATCATTGGCATTGTGAAATTTTGGAACTAGACAAAGATATGTATTATTTATAGAGGAAGGCAATTCCTGGGTGTTATAGACATGTCTACAGAAATTTATTATAGAATTGCCAACTATGGTCCAGTACTTCTGGAAGAAGAAAGGATGTAGGTCATCGGGGCCCGTGCTTTAAAGGGTTTAAAGGAGAATAAGGCCTGGGTGACCTCATTGTCCATTAAGGGTTTGTCCAACAAGGAAAGGTCAATATTATGAAAACTTGGGGGGATGATTTAATGTCAGCCCAGTTAGTACTGGAGTGGTTAGTAGTATAGATGTTTTGAAAGTAGTTACTAGTATGCCTAACAAGGCTTTCATGATTAGTAATCCAAGTACCATGGTCATCTTTAAAGAAAGAAATTTTATTCTTTCTTCTACGATTAACAACGGACAAGTGGTAGAACCTAGTGTTGGCATCACCCTCGTTTAGCCAATTTATTCTAGACCTGATTTTCCAAAAATCCTCTTACAACCTAAGAATGTCATTATACTCAGTGATTAATGTTTTTTCAAGGGATTGGAGAAATGTACTGGTAGCATAAGCTTGGGATCGTTGGATACCATTTAATCTAGCCAAAATTTTATTTTTCTTAAAGAATATATTTTCAAAAATTTCTTTACTCCAGGAGCTAACATGATGAGTAAATAGTTCAGTTGCTTCTGTAAACCCCCTATACTACCAACTCCTTATAACTAAGTTTTCAAAGTTCGGGTGAGAACACCAATAACTTTCTAGGCGGAAAGCTTTTGTATTGATATTGGGGGTGTCTAAAGGTATTATTAGTATTAATAAGGAGGGGGTTGTGATCCGAATAAGTTTAGGCAAATGAGTGATGGAAACATTAGGGTAGTTAACTAGCCATTCCTCATTTGCAAAAGAATGATCCAATATTTCAAGAATTAAGCCATTACTTTTCCTACGATGGTTGGACCATGTATAACGACTACCTTTAAAACTTAGGTCAATTAAACTACAAGAGTTAACACAAGACTAAAATCTATTTGATCGAGACCTATTAATCTTTCTACCTCCAGACTTATCCGTTTGACTAAGAATATCATTAAAATCCCCCGCGACCATCCAAGGGACATTGTAACTAGTAGATACGTTTTATAGATTTTCCCAAAGTTTCCTACGATTAACAGTATTTGTACAAGCATATATAATACTAAATAACCAAGGAGGGTGATTTGGGAATACCTGAATCATTGCATGGAGCTCCTGGGTAGACTGCCTAAGTCAAGCAACTGTCACCATGCTAGTGACCCAAAGGAGAACGATCCCTCATGCCTTTCCTTGAGCAGGGACTTCCATCATGTCATCAAAATGGAAAGTGTCTCTAAGAGATGCATGATCCTCCATCTTTGTTTCTAACATGGCGACCATGCATGGGGTATGAGTATAGATAAGGTCTCTAAAGTTCCTCCTAAATGTTTCATTATTTGCCCCCTTGTGTTCTAAACAATAAAACTCGTAGGTTTATTCATAGGAATTGTTTGATTGTGGGGGTTCATTGAAACTTGATTTTCCTTCAAAGAGAACTGACTTCCCCTCAGAGTTGGGGTTAGTAAGACTGCATATTTCACTGCAGCTCTGTTCACCGATGGTCGTAGGTCAAACGAGCACTTCATGAGTGCCACTAGGCAGTTGAAGATGAACTTTTTGTCCTCTCTCTCCGGAAATAGCATAAGGGCTGCTTCTCTGAGATTTGATATTTTGGTGAACGAGCTAAGATGATCTCTTCCTCCATCTCTATTTCTTCTTGCTCTTGGGGTGGAGGGATGTCCATAGGATTCTGATTGATTGGGGGAACCTGGGCTTGCTGGGGTTGACAAGGAAAAATCAGTAGGTTGCCCATAGTCATCTCCAGTAGGGAGAAGAAGGGGAGGTTATGTGGGATATTCATGTTGAGAGGAGGGTTGAAGTGGGGAGGAAGATTCCATTGCTGATGCATGTTGTGGTATAGTGTTGGTGCTAGGGCTGGGCTAGAGCATCTAGTACATTGGTCATCCACGTGTGGTTTAAGTAGTTGTCTAGGGCTAACCTCATCCCCTCCGAAATCATATGGGCTAGGAATGTTGGATTTTGGAGCACTATCAGTACCTCCTTATCCTCTATGTTCATGGTGAAAAAGACTGCCTGACCTTGCAGTCCTTGTTCGATCCATGACTGTGGACGTTGGGCAGGATTGGGAGGATGAACAACGTACACTATCTGGTGATGAGCTATGTGAGGGGCATGGCAGGAAGTCTTTCATTTGGTTCGGAGAGTGTCTGTAGCGGAATGGAGTTTGACTCGTTGCTAATAGGGGAAGGAGAGGAATAATCATAGTGGAATGAAGAGGAGGGTATTAATGGAGCTTTATGAATAGAGAGTGATGATTGAGAATCACTGTCGTGGGATTTATTAGCGAGTGGATTGGCTGGCTTTTGCATGGAGTATTAGGTATTAAAGATTCGTGTACCAATTTGCATGGCCTTGGCCGTTTGCCATGGCTGCGTGTTTTGGTGAGGTTTTTTGAGGGTTATGATTATCAACTTTTTTTGCATTTAGGGGCCTATCTAAATAGTTATTCGAGGGATCTGAGGGTGTTAGACATAATATTTTATTCTTAGAAATATTAGGTTTAGGCACGTTTGTGCCACGTGTCCCAATACTTGGAGGGGCCTGCTTCGTTTGTATCGAAGATGATGAAGAGTGCAGAAAGGTTGCACTTGGCTCTTCATCTTCTTCCTCAGCATAATCAAGAGCATTAAATCTATTGACCATGGTAGTTTTGTCCTTTACAGAGGTTTGTTGCCTCGTGTTTGTATTGTCCACGTTGTTTTGTTGGGTGTAATTTTTAAGAGAGTTCACATTCAAAGTGTATTGGTAGTTTTTATCAATTGTCCCATAATACTGTGAAGAAGAAGACAAGGTAGTCTGGGATTCATTCTTTTTTGCCTTGAAGGAGAGTTTCTGAGAAGAGAGATACTTACCTGAATCTGTTGCATAAATCTTAACGTTTATACCTGGGCTTGGTAGTTCTTGGCGTGTAGCAGACATGGCTTCCATTGTTGACTGTATCATGTTGTTGTGTCTTCTTCTCCTATTGAAAAGCACTGTTTTCCATTCTTCTTTTTGTAGATGATCAGTGAGACACTGGGTAGTTGTCCCGTCTTTCATTGATTTAGATTGATCAAAGTTTTTGATTCCCTGATATGTGCATCCTGAACTTGTGTGTCCCAATCTACCACACTGTTTGCATAAAAATCCCTCCCCTTCATATATTATCTGTTGCATATGGGTGCCGATGAGAATTCGAGTAGTGACTGGTTCCTCTAGTGGAACCTGAATACACAGTCTAGCATACCGTCCTCTAAGAGTGGCACTTGTGCAAGCGTCGATTTTCAGTAGTGATCCAATAGAGTTCCCAATTTTCTTTAGCAAGGATTCATCGTAGAACTCAGTTGGGAGCTGTGGCAAATGTACCCAAACTGCAGAGACGGTTTGCTGGGCATTGGCAGCCACAAAGTTTGGTTCCCAGCGGTATATTGACAGAAAATGGCCATTAACAAACCATGGTCCATTTTGAAGAACCTTCCGCATGTTTTCTTCTTGTGTAAACTTAACAATATATTAATCACAGCCTAGATCTATTAGAGGAAATTGTTACGTAGGTTTCCACAAGTCTTGGATTTTTGCTTTTAAGTAATGATGGACTATTCTTTTTCCAAAGAGTTTAATAATCAAGGAGAACTTCCACGGATGATGAAGTCTTTCTTTTTCTTGGTCTGAGAGGGTAATTGTCTTGATTCCACTCACATGTGGAGATGACTTGTCTTGTGACTGGGCAACGGTTTCAATAGCTGAGACTTGTAGTTGAACATCATCCATGCGATCCATGTCCAAATCAATTTGGTCTGCATTTGGAAGCAGCTTTTCTTTGTAGTTGAGAGGGGAGGGATTATCCTGTGTATGTGTGGATGGAATATCAGGTGGTTCCGGGGGATTTGCGTTGTTTTTGTTTCCAGGCACTGTGAAGTAGTGTTATTGGAGAGCATTGTTCAATCCTAAAGTGGAAAATTGACTCAATCTGACGAGCTAAAGTTCAAAACAAATACATCGTTGGCTTTAGTATTAGAAACTAAGGTGCGAACGTGATAATTAAAGATGCGCTGCAGGCTAATAGCAATTAGAATTCAGAACAAAGCTTGAAGAGGAAAATAATTGAAATAAAAGAAGGTCAACGATGACTAGTTACATGGACGATTAACAAAGTTGCATGATCAGGAGCCACGAGACGACATGAGCCAGATGAACACTTTCCTCAGGGTTTCACCCTATTGGCTCGTTTTGAGCACTAAAATACAAAAACTTGCATGTTTATAATAATTGTTAGACCCAACTTTTATTTGACTATCACATACCTTTGGTTAAAAGCAGTCAAAAACTTAAAGCCTGAAATGTAGTTTAATTTAACTTTTGTATCATATGTTGTGTTTAGTGTGATTGTTCGCAATAAATTTTTGTAGTACGAAAAATAAACAGCAATAAAAATAATATGAAGAAAAAGAAATTTTATTGATAAATATTTGTGAGTACAATTTTATGTATATCTTGATTCTCCTCTCTAAAATTGTCTGTGATTCGGTGGCTTGAGAAGGTCTTTCTCGAATGTAGGACAATGCATATCTCCTTGTGATGTATTTAATCAGCAAGAACGTTGAGCAACACTTTGTTGTTACAGGTTGATCTTCGGGAAGAACTCCGTTAATCACTCCTTTGTTGAAGAACTATGCACTTGATGATTGATCTCTGTGTTTGTGGATGCCTTCATTGATTGTGGAATACTCTTCTCCAACTCTGAATGTCCCTAGAGAGTTATGTAACCCCTCTATTTATAGTTATCGAGGATGGACAGTCCAGCTACATATGAACTCTCTTGCTTGATTCTGATTAGCTCATGTGTGTCATCAAACTTATAACATTGTAAGCTATGTCATAAGCTTGCTTGTGATTGGCCAAGACATGTCATTTTAGATACTTGGCAACTCTTGATTGGTCACTGTTTTGGTCTGGGATTGCCACATCTTTTAACATGTGGCCTCATCTTGTTGGCTTTGAGTTTGACTGGACATGCCATGTCACTCGACACATGGCATGAGTCTGGGTTTTAAAATGAATAGACCTTGGGCTTAAAAATAAAAAATGGACTAATATAATTTATAAAGTCAAAATTAATTATTTAACCCGATTGAATTTAATCCAAATTTTGTATGAATTAGAACCAAAAAATTTATATGTCTACAAATGCTCCCTAATTCAAAGCACGTTGAAGTGTAGGCTTAATCAGCTATAAAAACGGGATTTGAAGTACCTATAGAGCCAATAATCATGTGAAAAGACTATCTTGACTCCATTTCATATTGGAAGCACGTTGAACATGTCATGTAAAATTAATTTACACTTTATGCTTCAATTGTATTCTTTGTGGCCAAATATTTGTACTTACCAGAGAGAAAACTCACTTGGCCTAACACTAAAGAGATATGTAAGGAAAATTAGTAGATAATATTGACTAAGAACAAGAAGAAAAGAAGAACAACTTATAAAAAAATATTGTGTCGTAGCAAGCCACTGTCTTAAAAGTAATTTCGGCTCTACTGGGTGCAAATCGTTAAGACATGTCGCTCCCCAAGGTTCCACAGTACCTCCAAACACGTGCAATCGTGGATGGAAGTTTAGAATTTGTACAAAACAGTTGCCCAGAAAGAAAACAAGATGAAGGTTTTTTCTGTAGTTGCTACAGAAATTAAAATATTGTAGGAAGAAAGTGATGATTAGCAAGATAAATTATTGATTAAGAATTGAGTGAATATGATGGCTAATGATCCTCTTATTTATAGGCAATTAGAGAAGTTGCATGTATGACAAGTGTGGAAAGTCTTTTAACACTTGTCCAAATATATTAGTCCATTTGACAAGTGTACCTAGTCTTCCATGCATGAAGACACATGGTAGATTTGCATAGTCACTTGTCAAAGTCATTCAACACTTTACTTTAAGGCTTCATGCAAGACGCCACTTGGAAATAGATTGAAAAATAAAAGGACTCATGGTTATTTGTTGTAAATGGATTTTCAAAAAGAAATTTTTGACTTTGCATTATAAATAATACCAGCAATCCCCCACTAATGCACAGACAAAAATAGAACAATTTTGGGCAAAAGAAGAAACATGTACTTAAGTGTCAATATCTTTCGATTTGAATTGACACGTAGTGAAATGAGGCAGCAACTAACATCCACACAGTGAAGTACTCTTGAACTAAATGGACATTAGTTGAAAAACCCACAACACATAGTATATCCTTAGTTTTATGCAAACTCCGCGATACTAACAAAGTCCTTTTATGGTCATGCACATACATTGGGTCTCATGAGTGCTCTAGAAAGACATCCCAAGCCTTTCATAAAAGGCGACCGCACCTTTACACTCACGTAGATGATTCCATCAAGTCTATCTACACATAGACTACCTTAAGGCTATGGAATTATTAAGAGCAAAATAAGCCCAACCTTATAAAGCACTACCACCATGCCATAGGGATAGGAAATATAGTGCATATTGAGGTCTCATATGGCTTCATTTGACCACAAACGGGTATCCACCATACTTCCTCAATCCATGGTCTTCATCCTCATCCCCTTCGACGTTTCAAGGATAACTCTCCTTGCCAAACCCTTGGTTAAAGGATCCGCTAAATTTCTTTCGGATCTTACATATTCCAAGGAAATAATACCATGTGTCAACAACTGTTTTACCACGCTATGCCTAATGCGGATATGTCTTCTTTTTCCATTGTACACACTATTTTTGGCAATTTTAATTGCCGCATGTGAGTCATAATGTAAAGAAACTGGTGAAGCTTGTCTTCCCCACAAAGGCACGTCTGCCAATAAGTTTCTCAATCACTCGACTTCTTGCCCTGCCAACTCAAGAGCAATGAATTTAGATTTCATAGTAGATCGTGCTATACAAGTCTGTTTTGAAGACTTCCATGAAATAGCACCTGCACCCGAAGTAAATACATAGTCACTAGTGGAGCTAACTTCATCATTGTCAATAACCCAGTTTGCAACACAAAATCCTTCTAAAATAGCAGAAAATTTATTAAAATGCAAACATCAATCCATAGTACCTCTCAAATATCTTAGCAAACTATGAAGAGCATTCCAGTGTTCACTACTAGGTTGTGAGTATATCTACTCAATCTACTAACAGCATAAGCAATATCAGGTCGTGTATAATTTATGAGAAATATTACACTATCGATTATCTTAGCATACTCAGTTTGAGAAATACTAGATTTCTTATTCCTTCTCAGGTATATGCTAGGATTATAAGGAGTTCTCACAGGTGCTACATCAAAAGAATTAAATCTTTTTCAATATTTTCTCAATATAATGAGACTGAAACAATAAAAATCATTTGAAGTTCTTTTGATTTTAAACCCCTAAAATCACATCTGCTTCTCCAAGATCTTTTATTTTAAATTTAGAAGACAAAAATTTTTTAGTCTTGTTAACGACATTCATATTAGGGCCATAGATTAACATTTCATCCACATACAAACATATAATAATACAATTTGATCCTATCATCTTGGAATAAACACAAACATCATATGCATTAACAACAAAACCATTAACCACTGATGTGTTATTAAATTTTTCGTACCATTGCTTAGGTGCCGGCTTTAGACCATACAAAGACTTTCTCAATTTGCATACTTTATTCTCATGTCCTTGAATCACAAATCCCTCAGGTTGAGACAAATTGTGAGCACGTTATTTTTGTCCTATGTGAATTATTCCCAAAAATTCAAACAAAATAATTTTCTTTATTAATTTATAATTTTTTGAATTCTGTGTTATTTTCTGTTAATTGTTGCATTTTATTTGTGCTTGTTAATTCATATGAAAAATATAAAAAAATATGCTAGATATTTGTATTTAGAATTTAATTTCATATTTTAGGATTAATTAGTGGTTAAGTTATTTTTAGAATAAAATATGAAGAAAATAACAAAAACAGTCCACTTTTGCATTTTTAATTGTTAATTGTTGAGTCTACTTGTAAATAGGATTTAATTAATTTTGTAGGAATTAATTAGCTTAATTTTGGAAATAAATTAGGTTTTATTTTAATTTTTGTATTTTTATAAAATCGGAAAAAATACGAAATGAAATACAAAAAATAAATAAAAAGAAACAAAAAATGAAAACAAAAGCAATTAAAAGGGGCTGCCTTAACAATGCCTAATAAGGCCATTAATTGACTTCACCCAGCCCAAACCAATGTCACGCCCATCCAGGTCTGCCACAAACCCAGACCCAATTCCACCCATAATGAGAAAAAACCCATTCAATTAAGCCCAAACCCGGTCCAGACCCATGACCCTTCCCTGATAACCAATAAAACGACGTAGTATGAGAATGACACTACGTCGTTTGAGTTACTCAATACAAAGTTAATCCAATCCGTCTGTTGCCCATCATCCAACGATTTGGTTTCACTTAACATAATTGATAAAATTGTCCTAAAATACCAAACAAATCTTAGACATAATCCTCCTTCCTCGTATCTCCCCTACACTTTCCCATCTCCGCCACCCTCCGTCCCAACGCCGCCGCCAGAAATTGCCCCACGGCGGTGGCCAACCTCCAATGGCGCTCAAAAATTCACCACTTATTTCTCTCATCCTCCTCATCATAGATCCGGTGCCTTTTTTCTTCAAACACCTCCGGAACGCCTCAAATTTACCAAACCCTAGGTGTCGCCACCTCTCAAACCACCTCAAAATAGCACCTTGGGTTCTATTACCCCCCCCCTCCCCAAATCCCTGTCTGTCTTTGCTCGAATATCCCTCCAGTGTATCGAATTTATTTTTTAAAGGAGGCAGAACCCTAGAAGCAATTGCCCAAGTTTTTCTCAGCTTCCTTAGGATTAAAATTGATTCGAGGCACGAAATAATGTGTTCTTTTGTTCTTGGCAAAGAACAAACGTTCACATCATTCCGGGACTTCGAATCGGAGTCTTTTGTGGTTCAGCTTCTACAATGTGAGTGTTTCTGTCCTATATTTATTTAATTTTTCTATTTTTTAAAATTGGTATGTGCATATTGACTTGATTTTTCTTATGTTTGTTAGTTTAGGTATTAGTTTAACTGTTGATTAGGTTAGGCATTTAATTGTTAGTTAGTTGGATCTGCTATTAGCTTTTACTTTGAGTTTTGATAATAGTTAGTGCATTGGAATATTGGTTGTGATTTGAGTATCTTAAAATTAGGGTTAATC
>MU709904.1:0-11515 GCA_026770625.1 Nicotiana glauca
GTTTTAGCGTTGTTTGATATGATTTGAGGCCTCGAGCAAGTCCGTAACGTATTTTGGGATTGGTTGGCAGGTTTGATTGAGGTCCCGGGGGCCTCGGGTGGATTTCGGGGGGTTAACGGATCGAGTCCGGAGTTTGAAGAGGGGGCTGGGGCTGCTGCTGCTGCTTCTGGTATTTCCGCTTTTGCAGATTTGGGACCGCAGAAGCAGCCCCGCAGAAGCGAAGAAGAAGCTGCAGAAGCGGCTAGAGGTGGAGCAGCCCAGGACCGCAGAAGCGGCCCAAGATCCGCAAAAGCGAAATCGCATATGCGGTGGGCCGTCCGCAGAAGCGAAAATTAGGCTGGCGCCAGGACCGCAGGAGCGGCAATTTTGACTACAAAAGCGGAACCGCCTAAGCGAAAATAATTCCGCAGAAGCGGAAATAACTGGGGCAGAATGGTTGTTTTAAAATCGGATATTTGGCCATTTCTCTCATATTTTTCATGGCTTTGGCGATTTTTGGGGAGTTTCAAGAGAGGGTGTTCATCATCAATGATAAGGTAAGTCATCCCCACCTATCTTGAGTTAAATACATCAAATGTGTATGGATTTAAGCATGAAATTTTGTGGAAATAGTTGGGGTTTTGGTAGGAAGACCTAGAAATTTTATTCTTGGAATTTAACCACGATATTGAGTATAGAATTTAGAGAAAATTATATATTTGAGTTCCTAAGGTCATGGGAAAAGTTTATCTTCGAAAAATTTCGGATTCCGGGCACGTGGGCCCGATGGCATTTTTGTCAACTTTTCGTTCGGGATTAGGAATTGTTACAAATTGGGTTGTAAAGTTTAATTGAGCATTTATTAATGGATTTGTATGACCATTGGCTAGTTTTGGAGCATTGTGAGTTGGTTCGAGCCTTCGGAAGAATGTAGAGTGCCAGTTATGAGTCTTCGGATCGAGGTGAGTCTCCTTTCTAATCTTGTGAGGGGGAATTTACCTCATAGGTGAGTTAAATTGGTTATGTGCTCATATTTGTGGGGGCTACGTACGCACGAGGTGACGAGTCCGTGCGTAGCTACTATTATGCTATTATCCGGGTAGTCTAGGACCCAAAAGCATGTTATACTTGGATTAATTGTGAACCCATTGATGGATTGAATTGCTTAAATCACATTAAATTAATAAATGGATTTCTAAAAACACTTAAGCTTCGATAAATGGATTTCTAAAAAGACGTAAGCTTCGTTTTCTCAAATTATTAAAGAGAATTGACCTTTCTTGGATAATTGCTCCATGTTGACTTCTTGACTGACTGTCTGTCTGTCTGTGTGTGTTTATTTTGGAACGGGCCGAATGCCTCGGCAGATTAAATAGATGCATCTATAGGCGCGTCGTCGACCCTCGGCAAGTGCACAGTTTACATTCCTGTTGGATCGGGCCGTCGCCTCGGTGTGATTTGCGCATGTTATTTGTCGCTTGAGGATTTTTTAAACGTGAAATTTACCCTTTGTGGCTTGATATAAACTGATAAAATAATAAAGAATAAACCTTGAAAGCCCCTGATTATTTGTTGAAAGTGTTTACCTGTTTTCTGGCTTCACGAATTAAAACTACTATATAAATCCATGATTTCACTCACAATTCTAGAATATTATTAGTTGACCTCTAGTGAGTGTCGAAGTTGGCCATCTCGTCTCTGCTTTTTCAAGATTAGGCGGGATACTCATTGAGTACACGTTGATTACGTACTCATACTACACTTCTGTGCATTTTTGTTGCACATGTACATATATACCTCTAGTGGCCTACTGGGCGTAACAACGCAGATGATTCTGGTACTAGGTGAGCTGCATTGTTCGAGGCGACGCGCAGCTAGTGTAGTTCCTTTCAACATTTTTATATTTACTCCATGTCCACTGTATTTCGGACATATGTTGTATTTTATTTTCCTTATCAATAAATGCTCATGCACTTGTGACATCGGGTTCTGGAATAGTTTTTGAAAGATGGGTACTAGTAGTTATTACTTAATTTGAATTGAAGTGGAGATTGTTTTAATTATGAAAAATGGAAGGGAAAATTCTAGATTTTCAAAGGTATTAAAAGAGAATTTAATTAATAATTTAGTTGGCTTGTCTGGCAGAGGTGTCCGGCGCCACCACGACCGTTAGCGAATTTTGGGTCGTGACAGGTGTTAACCTTTGTACACGAGATGAAAATTCCTACTTAGATTAGTTTCAAAACTAGCTATACCTACGCTGACATTTCTCTTTTATCCGATTTAGAAGCATAAGGATAGTCTGGATAGTTAATCATTGTGCCAACATGTTCTGGTGCGCTTAATATGACAGATTTTATTAATTAGGGAAATAATTTTCATGAGAAAGTTACTTTTTAGTATTTGATTACCATTTTGATAAAAAATATTTTTCATAAACTGGTCACTTCTCGCACCCACTTATAATTGTTTTTTTTAAATTTATAACTATTTTAACTTTTAATTTCATATTAGTCCTCTAAGCTCTAATCAACACCTAAACATTAATGTCATCAAAATGTTATTCGATTTGCTCTTATTTTTGGTAATTAAAGATTTTTATTTACCCTGTGTCGCTACGAATTATAATAATGCATTGTCCATTCATATAATACAACGCACTTTGTGAACGGATGCATTTTGGTTTTTGATACGATATTTTTTTGAATTTTTAGAAATTCATTTTCTTTAATTTTTCCTTTTCCTAACAAATAAATTCGTAATACGTTTTTTTCAACTAAACTTGTTATCGCATCTTTTACAAAATGTATTTTTTACTTTGTTTATTATATTATATATATAACAAAACCAATATGTCATTTGCTTATTCACGTGCAATTATTTATGCTTTTATGTGATCTAGTGCATGTGAAATATTGCTACCCTTTGTAATTTTGCCTTTCTCATTCAATTCCATGCAATTTTCAATACTAAGCTAACAAAATATTTCTTTATGCGAAATCTTAATTTTACGATTTCTGCACCTCACCTACTACTAAGTGCTAATCGTAAAGTTAATGCTAAATTGGTAAAAGTTCTTGGTAAAAGCGACATTTCATTTACATCTTAATCTTTAAACTTTGTAGAAGACTGTAATATTTCAATGTACTTCTTTTTTGCTTTAAATGAGATATTATAAAGATGTAACGAAAGATTGGGTGAAAGAATTATACGATGTAATTGGTTAAGACCTCGTACAAAATAATTATCTCACATTAAAACAATATTTTTGTAAAAAATTTCGTATAAACAATACCTTGCGTGATTAATTAATTATTTTTACTTTCACTATCATAGCTATGTCTTTATTAATAAAATATTGTAGTTATTTGGAAGAATAAATATTTATAATTTGTATTTCAATCTTCTTTCAAATGATTCTTATTTGAGTAGTGGTATCAGATAAAAATTCAGTGACCCCACCATAATCAATGCAATGAGCGTGACGTGGAGTAAAATCTCTACATACAACACAAATGAGGCTATAACCGGCCAAATCCATAAGCGGCCCCTTAAAGTTGATTTCGTTTTTCATTTTGACACCTTTACTCAGGTCTTTTTCATTTTGACACTTCAACTCATTCTCTCATGTGCCACTTTAACACAAAACGTTGACTAGCCAAAAATACAAAGAGAGTGTAATTCACATGCGGTTTATGTAGCAAACAACAAATGAAATGATGACATGTGCCATTTGTTCCCAAATAATTTAAAAATAAATTTTGAGGAAAAAAAAGAAAATATTTTCAATTACCCCCACTTCCGTCACCTTCTCCGCTCTCTGGTTTCCCACAACTACCCGAGTTTTCACCACTGAAATATTCACTGCTTCAATAGGAAATCTTCTCACTACCTTCAAGTTGTCATTTCACTTAGATAATTTCTCCCATTTCTCGAATTTAATTTTGCGTTTTAATTTGACCATCATTTTCTATTTACTTGATTTACTGTAATATAGGGAGAACTGATCTTTTGCATATTTACATCAAGAAACCAAAGATGATACTCCTACATAACTAATGAATTTAACCAGCTTTAATTAAAAAGAGAAATCAATTTGATATTATGGGATTTTGTGATATAGTTTTGTCCTCTAATGTTCATGGATATTATAAATAGGGGTTACACAAACTTGATAATGGAAAACAGATTTACAAGGACTTTGTACGCAGTTTCGCTGTTTAGTTATCATACTAATGGACATTGAAGATGGAGGGAGGGGTAAGAGAAATTAAGGGCGGCGTTTGTAGAGTTGGTGGGTAGGGGAAGGGCAAAGGTGATGATTGAGCGGAGGAGGAAGCAAAAAGAAAAATAAATTAAAATACAAAAAAAAATTCAGCTTGTCACGCGCTCAGAAGAGGAGCAAATCACACAGTGCGACAAGTCAGCATTTTGTGTTTAAGTGACTCATGAGAGAATGAGTTAAAGTGTCGAAATGAAAAAGACCTGAGTAAAGGTGTCAAAATGAAAAGCAGAGCCAACTTTAAGGGGCCGCTTATGGGTTTGGCCCTGATAATTTGAGCCATGAAAATGCCTCATAAGTTGCATTTTTTTTACTAAACTATGCGATGGCATTTAACGTAAATAGTATGCACAAAAGAGGCAAATATTTTCTCTGTAAAGCAGGTATGTCAGTGAAACCAAGCTAATAATTTGGGCCATAAAAAAGCCTCAAAAGTTCCCTCAATATACAAAAGCAGTGGCGAATATATTTTAGATAAAGCAAATATGTCATCCAGTTGCCTGCTAACTCCCTAAACTAATTAAAAATACTCTTTCACCTAGTGTTAAAAGATATATATATATATATATATATATATATATATATATATATATATATATATATATATATATATATATTACTAAATTTCCATAAGGGAAATTTGCACTTTTTAGTCAATCAAATAATGTGACGATCCAAAGGGTCATCACCGAATTTCTCTCTTTTTTCGTACTTCTGAGGCCTTGAAAACCTCACTTTTAGTTGTCTCGATTTGAGAGCGCAGTCCGGACACGTAGCCGGAAAGATTATATGTTAAATTCTGTGAAAAAATTTTAAAATGTGGCTTTAAAATGATTAAAGTTGACTTCGGTCAATATTTTTGGTAAACGGATCCGGACCCGTAATTTGACGGTCACGGAGGGTCCGTAGAAAAATATGGGACTCGGGCATATGCCGGGAGTCGAAATCCGAGGTCTAGAACCCGAGTAAAAGAATTTTTCTGTGAAATTATTTTTCTGAAATTATTAAGGAAAATAGAAATAAAAAATTGATTAAAAGACTATGGTATCAGGCTCGTATTTTATTTCCGACGCCCGGTACAAGTCTTAAATATGTGTTAAGCGCTTTTTGTAAAGTTTGGTCGAAATCGGACGTCATTTGACGTGTTTCGAACCTAAATATCTAAAGTTTGAAGTTTATGAAGTTAGAATGAAAAATGATGATTTTGAGGTTTGATTCATTAATTTTGTTATTTTTATGGCGATTTGATCGCTCGGTTAAGTTCGTATGAGGTTGTTGAGTTAGTATGTGGGTTTGGTTAGGAGCCCCGAGGGCTCGGGAGTATTTTCGGAGGTGTTCGGGGTAGTATTGCACTTAGTGGAATTGCAGATTTTCTGCAACAGGTGAACAGTAGAACCCTTCTTCGCGTTCGCAGTGTTGCCTTCGCATTCGCATAGCCTTGCTCCCTCCCTCCTTCACGTTCGCGTCCAGGCCATCGTGATCTCGAAGCTCTGCCGCTTCCTTCAACGCGTTCGCGTATCTCCTATCGAGTTCGCGGAGGCCCAGACCCCAGACCCAAGAAAAATTACTCTACGCGTTCGCAGCCCCATTATCGCGAACGTGATGCTTCTAGTCCACCCTTATTCATGAACGCGGCCCCTTGGTCACGAACGCATAGAACAAAATCGCCTAGCTATAATTTTAAAAATTCCAGAATCAGAACCTACGGGATTTATCCAATTTTCTCATGAGCTGTCTTCTCTCCCAAGCTTTAAGAAGCCATTAAAGCCCCTATTCTTCAAGACGAACTTGGGTAAGTAATTCCCCACTCATTTCCTTCACTTTTCCTTCATTAATTAGCAAGTTTCTAAGCCTAAATTATGAAATTAAAGTAGAAATTAAGGGTTCTGGGTAGAGTTAGGGTTTTGAAAATTTTGGGTGATTCAACCTTAATTTGAGGTCGAATCTTAAAACAAATTATATATTTGGACTCGTGGGGTTATGGGTGACTAGGTTTTGGTCTGAGCCTCGCGTTTAGACCATGTGGGCTCAGTGTCGAATTTTAGTATTTTTGGAAGAATACTAGGAAATTCATATCTAGGCTATGGGATGTTACCATTGAGTCTTTATTGATACTATTGAATTAATTATGCCTAGATATCATTGTTTCGGAGTCGGATTGTAGAGGAAAGGCAGTATTTGAGGATTGATTGCTATTCTTTGGACCGAGGTAAGTGTTTGATCTAACTTTGGCTTGAGCGAATAGGATTAGAGTGTTATTATTTGCTAATTTCTAAATGATCGAGTACGGTGTATAGGCATGGTGACGAGTATCTATACACCGGTGTCTAGCATGACCATGGGTCCTTGTATGTACTTATTTTGATATGGTTATGACTCTTCCATGTAAATTGATGAAAACTATGCAATGTGCAGAGTATGAGGACTAATTATGAATTGTGAATTCTTTGGAGCGTTGGCTCGAACGATAAAAATACTAGTGAGTAAGAAATGAAAGAAATGGAAAGAGATATGATTAATACCTTGCTGGGATGGCTTGAGTATATTGATTATCTCCCTTGTCGGGATGTGAAAGTTATTATTGTTGCTCCCTTGCCGAGATTTAGCTGTTTAATTGTGTTATATCTTGCCGGGACATTCCTTATTATTTGCTATTTCCCTCACCCATTTGGTTGTGATTTCTTTTTCGGTGAAGAAGAGTGATAACGCACGAAGGTTCAATCCGTGCCATGTTTGATTATATTTGCACGAAGGGTCATTTCGTGCCATGTTTGATTATATTTGCATGAAGGGTCATTCCGTGCCATGTTTTGATTATTTATGCACGAAGGGATATTCCGTACTCTGATTTGACTATAATTGCACGAAGGATCATTCCGTGCCATGAAATGAGAGTTATGTGAGAAAAAGCACGAAGAGTGATGCTGTGCATTTTGTTTGATTGCTTTTGGGGAGAATGGGAGTAAAAATATGAAGGTTGATGTCGTGCAATTGTTGATTTTCCTGTTTTTGTTAATTAATGTTATTGCCCTGTTTTTTACTTAAGTTGATGACTTTATAACCGGATTGTACTCCCCCATAGCATGATATATATATATATTGAATTGCACAGGTTGATTTGGTAGTCCTGTGTAGCCTCGTCACTACTTCGCCGGGGTTAGGCCAGGCACTTACCAGCACATGGGGTTGGTTGTACTGATGCTACACTTATGTGCTTTTTGCACAGATCACGGTACCGAAAAAGCTTTTGGACCACCGCAGTAGTATATTGACCGGGAGCTGACTTCAGTCCAGGAACTTACAAGGTAGCCTAGCTGGCGTTCGCAGGCCGAAGTCCCTTTCCATATTTACAGTTTGTGTTCATTGTACCGAGACAGACATTATGTATTTTCTATTTAGACTTGTTTTGGAGCACTCTTTAGTGGTTCTGAGATAGCGACTCCAGTCTTAGGTAGAGAAATATTAAACTTTCACATTTTCGAGTTTCCAGTTATTCATGTTTTAAAGACTTCCGTTTTTATTTAAAGGTTTATCATTGCTATTACTGTTGTATTGTTATCCAAATTTTTTAAATGATTGGCTTGCCTAGCTCCGACAGTAGGCGCCATCACGACTCTCGATGATGGGAAATCCGAGTCGTGACAAGTTGGTATCAGAGCTCTAGGTTGCATAGGTCTTGCTACTCACGGACAAACTTGGTAGAGTCTGAGGGATCGATACGGAGATGTCTGTATTTATACCCCAGAGGCTACGGAGTTAGGAAAAGTTTCACTTTTGTTCTTTCTTGTCGTGCAATTCTGTTTCTCAAATACTGATTGTCTTTCTACTCTGTTCTTTCGCAGATGGCGAGAACACGTGCTTCCTCTTCTACCCCGCAGCAGCTCCTGCGAGGGGCAAAGGCCGAGGCTGTGCCAGAGGCCGAGGCAGGGGTAGATCTCAGCCCCGGGCAACAGTCCTAGAGGTGGAGCCTCATATTGACTATGATGAGGAGGTTCCAGCCCCAGCAGCTCCAATAGGCCCAGCTCAGGTCCCAGGCCGGCGATGGAGCGGCTATGTCTTCGGATGCTTTGTAGAGACTTGATCGGTTCTCCAAGATCTTCACCACCATATTCAACGGTTCTTCATCAGAGGATCCACAGGATTTCTTATTCAGCTGCCATGAGATCCTTAGGACCATGGGTATAGTAGAGACCAATGGGGTCGATTTTGCCACCTTTCGGCTCGCAGGATCCGCCAAGACTTGGTGGAGGGACTATTGCTTATCTAGACCAGTAGGGTCTCCAGCATTGACATGGGATCAGTTCGCGGAGTTATTTTTGGAGAAGTTTCTCCCAGTCACTCAGTGGGAGGCACTTCGCAGGCAGTTCGAGTGCCTCCAGCAGGGCTCTATGACAGTTACACAGTATGAGACTCGATTCGTTGACTTGGCACGCCATGCTATTGTTATACTCCACACAGAGAAAGAGAGGGTGCAGAGGTTTACTGATGGATTGATTCAGCCGATCTGTCTCTAGATAGCTATGGGAGATAGTAGTGAAATTTCCTTTTAGGAGGCGGCCAATGCGGCCTGCAGAGTTGAGATGGCCCTTGCACGGGGAGGTGGTTAGGTGTCGGATAAGAGGCCTCGTCATTCTAGTAGGTTCAATGGTACCTCGTCTGAAGGTAGGGATTCTTATGGTAGAGGCCATTCACCGAGGCCCTTTCAGTCAGCACTCCAGGTTTCTCGTGATCCTCCAGGCGGTGGTGGTTCTCAGCAGCATTATTCTTATCAGCAGCTCATCAGTGCACCTCCACTTCAAAGCTTTCGGGGAGGGCATTTAGGTCGACGGGGCAAGCAGCCGCAACAGCAGAGAGCTTGTTATGGTTGTGGTGACCCCGATCACATTGTCAGGTTTTGCCCTCGAGCCTCGGGCAGCTCTCAGCAGCAGGGTCCTCGCCCCATGATTCAGGCATCAGGTGATCCACAGCTCGCCCAGCCAGCTAGAGGTGGGGGTTGGGATCATAGAGGTGGAGGTAGAGACCGTAGAGGTGGAGCTCGGACCGACAGAGGTAGGGGTCAGCCAGTAGCCGATCGTCCTAGAGACATGGTTCGGGGAGGTGGGGCCCAGCCCCGGTGTTATGCTTTTCCAGCCAAGCCAGAGGCTGAGTCTTCAGATGCTGTTATTACAGGTACTATTCTGGTCTGTGATAGGGATGCTTCAGTGCTATTTGACCCTGGGTCTACGTATTCATATGTGTCGTCTTATTTTGCACCCTACATGGCTATGCCTAGTGATGCTTTGGGTATTCCTGTATATGTATCTACACCAGTGGGAGATTCTATAGTGGTCGACCGAGTTCATCGTTCCTGTGTAGTAGTATTTGAGGGTCTTGAGACCCGTGTTGACCTATTGCTCTTATACATGGTGGACTTCGACGTCATATTGGGGATGGATTGGTTGTCCCCGTATCATGCTATCTTGGATTTTCACGCCAAGAGCGTGACCTTGGATTTGCCAGATTTGCCCCGATTGGAGTGGAGAGGGACCTAAGGACATGCCACCCGTAGTGTTATTTCATATGTTAAGGCTTGACGCATTGTCGAGAAGGGGTGTTTAGCTTATTTGGCATATGTTCGTGATTCCAGCACAGGGGTTCCTTCTATTGATTCTGTTCCTATTGTTCGGGAGTTCCCAGAGGTTTTCCCTTCAGACCTGCCGGGTATTCCGCCCGACAGAGATATTGATTTTTGTATTGATCTGGCCCCGGGCACGTAGCCCATTTCTATCCCGTCGTATCGTATGGCCCCGCTAGAGTTAAAAGAGTTAAAGGACCAGTTGCAGGATTTGCTAGAGAAGGGTTTTATCAGGCCTAGTGTTTCTCTTTGGGGTGCGCCGGTGCTATTTGTGAAGAAAAAGGATGGATCGATGAGGATGTGCATTGATTACCGACAATTGAATAAGGTGACGATAAAGAACAAGTATCCACTGCCGAGGATTGATGATTTGTTTGACCAACTTCAAGGTGCGAAGGTGTTTTCAAAGATAGACTTGAGATCTGGCTACCATCAGCTGAGGATTAGGGTGTCTGATGTCCCTAAGACGACATTTCGCACTAGGTATGGGTATTATGAGTTTTTGGTCATGTCATTTGGGTTGACCAATGCTCCAGCAGCATTTATGGAGTTGATGAACCGAGTGTTCAGGCCTTATCTAGATTTGTTCGTGATAGTCTTTATTGATGATATTCTGGTGTACTCCCGCAGCCGGACAAAAGAGTTATGCGGATCGCAAGGTTAGAGATGTAGCCTTCATGGTTGGTGAGCGAGTATTGCTCTGTGTATCGCCTATGAATGGCGTGATGAGATTTAGAAAGAAGGGCAAGCTTAGCCCTAGGTTCATGGGCCCATTTGAGATCCTCGATCGTGTGGGAGAGGTGGCTTACAAACTTGCCTTGCCACCTAGCTTATCAGCCGTGCATCCAGTGTTTCATGTGTCCATGCTTTGAAGGTATCACGAAGATCCATCCCACGTGTTAGATTTCAGCACTGTCCAGTTGGACAAGGATCTGTCTTATGAGGAGGATCCGGTGGCTATTCTAGACCAGTAGGTTCGACAGTTGAGGTCGAAGAGCTTTCCTTCAGTGCGTGTCTAGTGGAGAGGTCAGCCTCCTGAGGCATCGACCTGGGAGTCCGAGTCTGATATGCGGAGCCGTTATCCTCATCTATTTCCTGACTCAGGTACTTCTTTCTTTTGTCCGTTCGAGGACGAACGGTTGTTTTAGAGGTGGAGAATGTTTTAAAGGGTCATCACCGGATTTCTCTTTTTTTTGCACTTCTTAGGCCTTGAAAACCTCACTTTTAGTTGCCTCGATTTGCGTGTACAGTTCGGGCACGTAGCTGGAAAGATTATATGTTAAATTCTGTGAAAAAATTTCAAAATGTGGCTTTAAAATGATTAAAGTTGACTTTGGTCAATATTTTTGATAAACAGATCTGGACCCGTAATTTAACGGTCACGGAGGATCCGTAGAAAAATATGGGACTCGGGCATGTGCCCGGAGTCGAAATGCAAGGTCTAGAACCCGAGTAAAAGAATATTTCTGTGAAATTATTTTTCTGAAATTATTAAGGAAAATGGAAATGAAAAATTGATTAAAAGACTATGGTATCGGGCTCGTATTTTGGTTCCGATGCCCGGTACAAGTCTTAAATATGTGTTAAGGGCTTTTTGTAAAGTTTGGTCGAAATCGGACGTCATTTGACGTGTTTCGGAC
>MU709904.1:12476-25504 GCA_026770625.1 Nicotiana glauca
ACGGGATTTATCCAATTTTCTCACGAGCTCTCTTCTCCCCAAGCTTTAGGAAGCCATTAAAGCCCCCATTCTTCAAGACCACTTGGGTAAGTAATTCCCCACTCATTTCCTTCACTTTTCCTTCATTAATTAGCAAGTTTCTAAGCCTAAATCATGAAATCAAAGTAGAAATTAAGGGTTTTGGGTAGAGTTAGAGTTTTGAGAATTTTGGGTGATTCAACCTCAATTTGGGGTTGAATCTTAAAACAAATTATATATTTGGACTCGTGGGGTTATGGGTGACTAGGTTTTGGTCCGAGCCTCGTGTTTGGACCATGTGGTCCCGGTGTCAAATTTTGGTATTTTTGGAAGAATGCTAGGAAATTCATATCTAGGATATGGGATGTTGCCATTGAGTCTTTATTGATACTATTGAATTAATTATGCCTAGATATCATTGTTTCGGAGTCGGATTNTTTTGATCTAACTTTAGCTTGAGGGAATAGGATTAGAGTGTTATTATTTGCTGATTGCTAAATGATCGAGTACGATGTATAGTCATGGTGACGAGTATCTATACATCGGTGTCTAGCATGACCGTGGGTCCTTGTATGTACTTATCATGATATGGTTATGACTCATCCATGTAAATTGATGGATTCTATGCAATGTGCAGAGTATGAGGACTAATTATGAAATGTGAATTCTTTAGAGCGTTGGCTCGAATGATAAAAATACTAGTGAGTAAGAAATGAAAGAAATGGAAAGAGATATGATTAATCCCTTGTCGGGATGTGAAAGTTGTTATTGTTGCTTCCTTGCCGGGATTTATATCTTTAATTGTGTTATACCTTGCCGAGAAATTCCTTATTATTTGCTATTTCCCTCGCTCGTTTGGTTGTGATTGCTGTTTGGGTGAGGAAGAGTGATAACGTACGAAGGGTCATTACGTGCCATGTTTGATTATATTTGCACGAATGGTCATTCCGTGCCATGTTTGATTATATTTGCACGAAGGGTCATTCCGTGCCATATTTTGATTATTTATGCACGAAGGGACATTTCGCGCTCTGATTTGAATATAATTGCACGAAGGATCATTCCGTGCCATGAAATGAGAGTTATGTGAGGAAAAGCACGAAGGGTGATGCCGTGCATTTTGTTTGATTTCTTTTGGGGAGAATGGGAGTAAAAACACGAAGGTTGATGCCGTGCAATTGTTGATTTTCCTGTTTTTGTTAATTATTGTTATTGCCCTGTTTCTTACTTAAGTTGATGACTTTATAACAAGATTGTACTCGCCCATAGCATGCTCCCCTCCCTTTTAACTGTTTAATTTTGGTATTCTTTCCTTTTATTGCACATATATATATATTGTACTGCACATGTTGATTTGGTAGTCCTGTGTAGCCTCGTCACTACTTCGCCGGGGTTAGGCCAGGCACTTACCAGCACATGGGGTCGGTTGTGCTGATGCTACACTTCTGTGCTTTTTACACAGATCACGGTACCGGAGCAGCTTTTGGACCACTGCAGTAGTATATTGACCGGGAGCTGACTTCAGTCCACGGACTTACGAGGTAGCCTAGCTGGCGTTCGCAAGCCAAAGTCCCTTTCCATATTTATAGTTTGTGTTCATTGTACCGAGACAGACATTATGTATTTTCTATTATGACTTGTTTGGAGCACTCTTTAGTGGTTCGTGAGATAGTGACTCTAGTCTTGGGTAGAGAAATATTAAACTTTTGCATTTTCGAGTTTCCAGTTATTAAGGTTTTAAAGACTTTCGCTTTTATTTAAAGGTTTATCATTGCTATTACTATTGTGTTGTTATCCAAAATGTTTAAATGATTGGCTTGCCTAGTCTAACAATAGGCGCCATCACGACTCCTGATGGTGGGAAATCCGGGTCGTGACAATATCAGATATATTCTAATGTTAGTTTTTGTGATATTTGCTTAAGTACATTTAATCTTCAATTAATTGAAATATGCACTTTTGATCCCTCCACTACAGTATTACTAAATCATCATATATCTGATGAATTACTAAACATTACATTATTTAATTACTCATTTGTCATGTTAAGTTTGTCCTATTAATTCATTTATAAGAGAAATATAACTCTAAAAATAGTCTAAGCATAACATATTTTCCGCATTAAGGAGAAAAAACACATTGTAATTAATTAAACATTAGATGTAATGTAATGACCAGACCCGTCGTCTCATGTATTTCCGTCCTGTTTTCCTCGTTTTATGCTTCTTCATGTTTCAATATACGTACTTGGTGAATTTGAGTTGGTTCGGGCCGAGTTTGGTAGGAAACGGGGCAATTAGTCTCTTTAAGGAAAGGTTAGTTTGGAAAAGTAACCGGATGTTGACTTGTGAGTTAGATGGCTCAGAATTGATTTCCAATGATTCGGTTAGTTTCGGGGGATGATTTAAGGCTTAGGAGAGCAATCAGAAGTAATTTTGGAGGTTTGGTGTAGAAGTTAGCCTAATTTGGCGAAGTTAGGATTTTGGTGAAATCCGGTTGGTATGCGAGATTTTGATCCGAGGGTCGGAATGAAATTCCGAGAGTTGCAGTAGCTTCATTAAGTGATTTGGGATGTGTGTGCAAAATTTTAGTTGATTCGGAGGTGTTTAGGTCGGGTTTTGATCGAATGCAAGTTTTGGAGGTTTTAGTTAAACTTAGGCTTTGATTTGATGATTTTGACGTTAGCGGTAGTGTTTTGATGGTTCGAGCAAGTTTGAATAAGGTAATAGAACATATATGTGCTTTTGGTTGAGGTCCCGGGGGCCTCGGGGTGATTTCGAATAGCTAATGGAGAGTTTCGGGGTATTGAGGAGTTGCAGATTTTACAACAGCAGTTGCAGGCCAATTTTGGCCTTCGCGTTCGCGAGGCATAGGCTAGGTCTGAGGCCGTTGGTCTTCGCGTTCACGGTTGGGACCCCGCATTTGCATAGAGGGAGTTTGGGGGCCCCTGGTCATTGCTCTTCGTGTTCGCGACCAGGGGTACGCGTTCATGTAGTTGGGCCAGGCAGAGCATCGCGTTTGCGGGATGGGCTCCGCGTTCGCGTAGAGTAAAAATGGCCCAGTGTATTTTTGGCCATCGGGAACGCGAGAGGGCCATCGCATTCGCGAAGAAGGATTCGTTAGCTGGGCAGAAGGGTTTTAATAATATTTCATCCGCGAGCCAAGTTTATTTTCCACCATTGTTAAGCGACCTTGGGAGCTTTTGACGATATTTTAAGAGGGTTTTGACTGGGAATCAATTGGAGGTAAGTCCTATGGCATATAAACATCATCTAATTATGATTTCAACATTTAAATTCATGGAAATTTGGTTAAAAAGTGAAGAACTAGGGGTTGGGTTTTTGAATGAGAATTTGTGATTTGAGGGGTCAAATGGACTCCGGTTCTTGTGAATTTGATATGTATAGAATCGTGGCGAGATAAGGATCGTATTGATGTTAAATTTTCTGGATTTCGAGGAGTGGGCCCGGGGCTCGGGTTTTGCTAGTTTCGAGATTTTTGCTATTTCTAGATTATTTTCGAACTGGGTATTGTTCCCTTAGCATATTGTGATGTATTCGCTCTGATTTTGGTTGGGTTCGACGCGCGTAGAGGTCGATTTGAGGGGAAAAGGCGTCGCGCGCTAGGGATTTTGCCGATTCGAGTTGAGTAATGCTTGTAAATGATATCCTGAGGGTTTGGAACCCCAGATTTCACATCGTAATGCAGTATTGAGGTGTGACACGGATTCTATGATGAATGCGGGGCCGTTTACTATTGGGGATTTGTGACTTGGTCCATCCCGAGTGATATTTTTGCTATATTGGCGATTGAGACGCATACTTTATCACTGTAAATTGGGCTTATTGCCACGTTTGGGGCCTTGTGCCGACCTGTAAAATTCTTAGGGGATCTTCATTTGTTTTTCGTCACTTGTTTGCATAAATAATACTCTCAGTCATGTTTTCAACTGTTAAAAATATGATAAGAACTGTATTTTGAACATGAAATCATAAACAAAATGAATATGAGGGCTGGGATCCTACAGTACGTAATGCCCAAGTGGCTGCACATTTATTTGACTGAGATGGGTTGAGTACCCAATAGTGAGGAAATATTTTCCTATGATATGGATCGGGCTGCACGCCGCAACGATGATATATTGATATTGAGGCCGAGAGCTTATTTGATGCCACGATATGGCTGATATTGCGCTTGGGCTGTAGGAGACTCTCCGGAGTCTGTACACCCCCTAGTGAGTGCCGTCGACGATAAATAAATGGAGCGGGATGCACACCGCAGCGGGTACTGGAATGTATTGTTATTTGCATTGCATTGCATTCGTTCACTATTCATTGTTTGTGTTATTTCTTGAGATGTCTGTTTGCTATTCTAGTATTGTCCGATCACTCTTAAAGAGGTTAAATCTTAGACAGTGGTAACAATGACACTGTATGATGCGTTCGGTCAGGTAGTAGTGACTGACCGGGAATAAGAATATTGCTCGAGGGGCGGGTCTCTGTGCATAGTGTCACTAATTATTGAAAATTATTTTTGCAACTGTTGAAAGGATCATCTTCAAAAGAGGTTTAAAACTGAGCTAAGATACTTTGAAAGGTTTCACAGTTTTCACTGATTTTCTCAATCTAAGGGCTTTTCACTGCTTCTATACAACATGATGATCTGTTATACGTGATTTCTTACCGCTCAATTATTATTTACTTCTATTACTCACTGAGTTGGAGTACTCACTTTACTCCCTGCACCTCGCGTGCAGTTGCAGGTATTGTTCACCCGGTAGCGGTTTATTAGCTGATTGAAGGTACTACTCTTGCAGCTGAGCAAGGTGACCGCCAGCATTCGCGGCACCGGACGTTGTCTTTAGAATTTCTCAGAATTTATTGTTGTATATTATTAGCTGTGTAGTTGTGTTCAGGCTTCTTTAGATGCTCGTGACTTGTGACCTCCGATTTCAGGCTGAGCCGGGATGGTTCCCCGTTATATCATTTTCTTCCGCATTTATGATAATATTATCTATTGTTTTTGACTCTTTCTTGCTAAGTAATTGTTAAAAAAAGTATTATTAATCTGTTTTCTAGCCTTGTCTTCACGAGAGGCGCCATCACGACCGGGTTTGGGATTTGGGTCGTGGCAAGTTGGTATCAGAGCTTAGGTTACTAGGTCTCACGAGTCATGATCAGGTTTAGTAGAGTCTCACGGATTGGTATGGAGACGTCTGTATTTATCCTCGAGAGGCTGCAGAACCTTTAGGAAAAACTTCACTTTCTTGGAATTCTTATTGTGCGCACTTGATTCAGCTTGGAATATAACTCTTGAAATTCCTTCCACACATCTATATGAGTGCATGAGCGCTCAATATTGTATGTGCCTTCATGGCTTGGGATTCCCCGATCGAGGGGCGAGATGTGATCTTCGTGAGTATGTTAGACCAGTCTGGAGGACTCGACGTCGGATCTTTGCCTATGGCTTGAGCACCAAAGTGCTGATTTTGTGAGCAAGTGTTTTGAACTTATATGTTCATTATTGTCCTTATTAGCCGGAATGGTGGTTGGATATCCATGTGATGAGTATGTTAGTGCTACGAGGTGTATTTATATGAGTTGGTAGTGACGAAGAAGCCTGCTGGATAATAGATGAACTGTTAAGTGATTTATTTCCTATTGTGATCTGTTGTGTAACCCCGAGTTATGGGCGCGTGAAGAATTATTTTTCGTGTCTCCTAGCTGGAAAGTAAAGTGCATTACGTGTGGCAGTATGAGTTCAAACTCAGGAAGACTAAATGACCGTGTAATGTATATAATGGTAGAAGGTGTGCTGAAGTACTAAATTGAGGCGGAGCAGGTAGGTTATCTCATGCGGAGTGTTCCTAAGTGGTACGATTCTTATGTACATTGTTAGAAGATCCCATGTGTAATTGAAGAGTACGTGTTGAAATTTGATAATTTCGGGTCGCTTTAGAGGGTGGACTCAACTGCTGTGGGGATGAATGCTAGGTTTGCAGAGGATTTCAGTACTAGATGATTTGTGTTTTCATAAACTAGCAAATGATTTGAGTTTAATCTCACTATGATATTGTGGCATCATTAGAGTAAAAGTATTATGGGTTATTTAGTATGTCCTGATATATGGCTTCGAGCTAAGTTGGGAGGTTGCTGTTGATTAGTTGATTGCACGGTTATGTGCTATGTGATTCCGTTTTGAGGTATGCTGACGGATCAATTCTGGTTGCAGAAGTTGAGCCGAGGATGGCATGAGTGAAGCAAAATTTTTGACAAAAGTTATATGGTGATTCGTAGATGTGAGAAAGTACTAGGATGTCTTGAACTGTTGTTGATAAAGAATGCTCAGTGCATAGAGAAGGAAGATGGTGGTTCGTATTGGTATGAGATCATGTTCTGCAGTGTCAGAGTGCTGTAAGATATGAGTGGTTTTGTTCGTTAAGTCAGGTAATTTGAAGTTTGAGTAAGAGCGAATGACTTTCGAGAATGGTTTTAATGTGTTCAAGATTCTACATGTAACAATCAGGTGTCTTAAGGTTGTGTATATGGTTAGTGAATGTGTTCCATTGAAAAAGGCCAAGACTTGTGCTATTTTTATGATGATTATGAGATTATGTGTATCGGTAACTAGAAGGTAATGGCAACGAATTCAGATTCGCAGTAAGTTCTTCAAACAGAGCATGCGGGAATGTGGTATTTCTGGGAACATTTTGAGAGGGTATTCAGTGGCCTATGGGTCTTAGATAGTGTGGTATTATGTTCGAATCTCGTGTGGTAAACCTAGGTTGAGGCATTTTGGTGCCACAACAAGAGGGAATATCAAGTTGAGGATGAACTAGAAGGGAAATTAAATAGATGGAATAGCTTGGTAGTAGACCGAATCGGTATGTTAAAGATATATTTAATTCCTTGTATGTGTGCGAGGTTGTGAGACCTTATTGTGCAGCGAAGCTCTTGAGTTCTGACAGCTTGCTTAGCTTGGTTTGGATAGCAGGATTCAGTCCTGGCAATTTAGTTTGTGCAAATGGAACTAGGAGAGAGTTCTTGTTGAGTTTTACCGTGGTTCGGAGATGTATATATTTTCTTGGGGCATGCGAAGCATGGAATGTGTAATGATTCTTCTTCTAGATGGGATTGATGGAAGGTCTTGGCTAGATGAGTTACAATTCAGTTCTAAAAAGAAGTTTATAAAACTCTTAAGTAAAGAGTAGCCTCAGGTAATCAAGGAAATGGTACTGCTAATCGCAAGTGATTTGACGAGAGTAAATATCTCGGAAGGGTAATGTGATTAGACTGATGATACTTCGGTAGTATTGCGGCACTTTCTCGCTAGATCGACTGTGGATATCTGAGTGGTTTGATGGCAGTGGGAGATTTTAAGAATATCTTTCATGGAATGATTAGGTACTTTAGATGTAATATGTATTCATACGACGGATGTTGGGATCAGGTACAGTGATTCGTGTGCTATATAGAGTTGGAGAGTGGGAGTTCTCATGTTCAGGCTATGTAGTGGTTGTGGATCGTGTGTATTGGTACCGTTAGCGGCTATTGGGATTTGGAAGCCCGAGTGGATCTTTCTTTGCATGGTATATTAGATTTTGGATATGATATTGGTGTGTAGACTGGTTGTCTCCGTGTTGGGTTATTCTAGACTATTGTGCTATGGGTTATGTCAGAAAATGCCACAGGTTGCGTGGCGAGGTGCATCAGACTATGTTCTAGCAGAATGGTTGTGTTCCAAAGAAAAGCAGACGGCTGGGAAGGATTGCTTTCCTTAATTGGGCATTTGTGACGGGTGTCAGTATAGAGGTTTCTAACATTGATTCATTTCCGATATTGAGGGACTTTTTTGGATGTGTTACTTGTGGCCGGGCATGTCGCCGAACGAGATTGTGGATTTCGGTATTGATTTGGTGTCGGGCACCGTATCGTACGGTTCCGGCATGAGTGATAGTAATGGAAGGAGCAGCTTCAGGCTTCTTGGTAATGAGTTGTTGGTAAGCTGATTGGATACGTGTTTAGCTTGAGTTGGCTTGGTTGGCCCCAAATAGTATTGATGAAGGATAGGTTGATTCGATCGTTATTGAACCTGCTAGGGATCTGGGGAGATCTATGAGTTGCTTTTCTGTGCTGTGAGGCATTATGATTTTTGGAATGTGGGCATATGTAGTGCGGTGCTATCGAGATTCATAGTGGAAGTTGGGGGGGGGGGAGACCTCAGTTGTGTTTGAGTTTTGTAGCTTACAACGCTATATGTAGATATCATTATACACTCAGTATGCTTACGACCGATACTCGGTATTTTGTTATAAGAGCAAATTTGGCTCGATGTGCATCTCCCTATGTGAGATATTTGCATGGATCGGGTGGCACGCCGCCACGGGTATGTTATCTAGATCGGGTTGCACGACGCAACAATGTGATATTGAGAATAGTTTTCCATATGTTACTTTGTATGCCTTGCTTCCTGGTTTTTAAGGAAAGTCCGTATTGGGTGTTGCTCGGTGAATGGCGCACCGGTTGTGTCCTTTCAGGATTGAATGGTGTATATTACTTGATTCACCATAGGTATGATGATTTGTTTGGGTTCCAGATATCAATCGTGCGTGGTTGTCAATTTTGAGTATAGTGACTTGAGGTGTCTCATGCGGAGCAGTGGTTGGATAGGATCGTGCACTGTAGCGAGGCTATGTGGCGATACGACCTTGCGAGTTAGATTTATATGCTCTATTCTATGATGTGAGACGGATTCTTAGCCTTGTGTGGTGATGGTACTGGCGAGCTTGAGGTACAATTCTTTTAATTGAGTCATTTTCATGATCGGTGTAAATTTAGATCGTTGTTTATGGGTACGCGTAGTTACGCAAGTTGAGGCTTATGCCGTATTGATGTGTCATGTCACCAGGGTGTTGTGTTTGGTTAGAAGAGATCGTTGGGATCATTAATGGATACGAACGGATTTTATTTCAACTTGTTGAAAGGAGGATATCGAGGTTTGGCCCGGAACTCTGTTGTGATATTAGTCAGAGGGAAGTGGCTTCATGACTGGTTGATCTGAGGAATGATTATAGTTTATCGCATGTTTCACTTGTTGTTGGCAGTATGTGAAAATGTTGGAATAAGACTTTAGCTAATAAAAGGTTGTTTTAATCGGTATTTGGTTGTTGTGGGTAACTACTGTGAATAGAAGTTATCATTTCAAGTGCTGGATTATGTGGTATATCGTGTGATTTCACGGAGGTTACAGGTATGGGGTATTACAACTGGTTCATACTTATTGTGAGTATAGATGTGAGGTTCTAGTCTTGTTTATAATTTCAGAAAGTGCAATGTGGTTCCACGGTTTATGGTCTCGATGGATTGTGAGATTTCAGCTATGTTGTGTTATCGGACCTATATGAGATAGGGTGACGCGGGATCACCCCAGGTGTATATTTGGTAAGATCATTCAGGTATTGATTGGCTCCTAGAACAACCCTGGATACGCTCAAGGACGAGCGTTTGTTTAAATTGGGGAGGATATAACGACCCGACCCGTCGTCTCATGTATTTCCATCCCGTTTTCCCCGTTTTATGCTTCTTCATGTTTCAATATACGTACTTGGTGAATTTGAGTTGGTTCGGATCGAGTTTGGTAGGAAATGGGGCAATTAGTCTCTTTAAGGAAAGGTTAGTTTGGAAAAGTAAACTGGATGTTGACTTGTGAGTTAGATGGCTCGAAATTGATTTCCGATGATTCGGTTAGTTTCGGGGGATGATTTAAAGCTTAGGAGAACAATCAGAAGTAATTTTGGAGGTTCGGTATAGAAGTTAGCCTAATTTGGCGAAGTTAGGATTTTGGCAAAATTCGGTTGGTATGCAAGATTTTGATCCAAGGGTCGGAATGAAATTCCGAGAGTTGCAGTAGCTTCGTTAAGTGATTTGGGATGTGTGTGCAAAATTTCAGTTGATTCGGAGGTGTTTAGGTCGGGTTTTGATCGAATGCAAGTTTTGGAGGTTTTAGTTAAACTTAGGCTTTGATTTGATGAAATTTGATGATTTTGATGTTAACAGTAGTGTTTTGATGGTTCGAGCAAGTTTCAATAAGGTAATAGAACATATATGTGCTTTTGGTTGAGGTCCCGGGGGCCTCGGGGTGATTTCGAAGAGCTAACGGAGAGTTTCGGGGTGTTGAGGAGTTGCAGATTTTACAACAGCAGTTGCAGGCCAATTTTGGCCTTCGCGTTCGCGAGGCATAGTCCGCGTTCGCGTAGGTCTAAGGCCCTTGGTCTTCGCATTCGCGGTTGGGACCCCGCGTTCAGGTAGAGGGAGTTTGGGGGCCCTTGGTCATTGCTCTTCGCGTTCGCGACCAGGGGTACACGTTCGCATAGAGTAAAAGTGGCCCAGTGGATTTTTGGCCATCGCGAACACGAGAGGGCCATCGCGTTCGCGAAGAAGGATTCGTCAGCTGGGCAGAAGGGTTTTAATAATATCTCATCCGCGAGCCAAGTTTATTTTCCACCATTGTTAAGCGACCTTGGGAGCTTTTGATGATATTTTAAGGGGGTTTTGACTGGGAATCAATTGGAGGTAAGTCCTATGGCCTAGAAACATCATCTAATTATGATTTCAACATTTAAATTCATGGAAATTTGGTTAAAAAGTGAAGAACTAGGGCTTGAGTTTTTTACTGAGAATTTGTGATTTGAGGGGTCAAATGGACTCCGATTTTTGTGAATTTGATATGTATAGAATCGTGGCAAGATAAGGATCGTATTGATGTAAAATTTTCTGGATTTCGAGGAGTGGGCCCGGGGCTTGGGTTTTGCAAGTTTCAAGATTTTTTCTATTTCTCGATTGTTTTCGATTGGGTATTGTTCCCTTAGCATATTATGATGTATTCGCTCTGATTTTGGTTAGGTTCAACGAGCGTAGAAGCCGATTTGAGGGGCAAAGGCGTCGTGAGCTAGGGATTTCACCGGTTCGTGGTGACTAATGCTTGTAAATGATATCATGTGGGTTTGAAACCCCGGATTTCACATCGTAACGCTGTATTGAGGCGTGACACGCATTCTGTGATGAATGCGGGGTCGTTTACTATTGGGGATTTGTGACTTGGTCCATCCCGAATGATATTTCTGCTATATTGGCGATTGAGACGCATACTTTATTACTGTGAATTGGGCTTATTGCCACGTTTGGGGCCATGTGCCGACCTGTAAAATTCTTAGGGGATCTTCATTTGTTTTTCCTCACTTGTTTGCATAAATCATACTCTCAGTCATATTTTCAACTGTTAAAAATATGAAAAGAACTATATTTTAAATATGAAATCATAAACAAAATGAATATGAGGGCTGAGATCCCTACATTACGTAATGCCCGAGTGGCTGCGCATTTATTTGACTGACATGGGTTGAGTACCCAATGGTGAGGATATATTTTCCTATGATATGGATCGGGCTGCACGCCGCAGCGATGATATATTGATATTGAGGCCGAGAGCTTGTTTGATGCCACGATATGGCTGATATTGCACTTGGGCTGTAGGAGCCCCTCTGGAGTCTGTATACACCCCCAGTGAGCGCCGTCGACGATAAATAAATAGCGGGTACTGGAATGTACCGTTATTTGCATTGCATTGCATTCATGCATTTGTTCACTATTCGTTGTTTGTGTTATTTCTTGAGATGTCTGTTTGCTGTTTTGGTATTGTCCGATCACTCTTAAAGAGGATAAATCTTAAACAGTGGTAACAATGACACTGTATGATGCGTTTGGTCAGGTAACAGTGGCTGACCGGGAATAAGAATATTGCCCGAGGGGCGGGTCTCTGTGCATAGTGTCACTAATTGTTGAAAATTATTTTCGCAACTGTTGAAAGGATCATGTTCAAAAGAGGTTTAAAACTGAGCCAAGATACTTTGAATGGTTTCACAGTTTTCACCGATTTTCTCAATCTAAGGGCTTTTCACTGCTTTTATACAGCGTGATGATCCGTTATACGTGATTTCTTACCGCTCAATTATTATTTACTTCTATTACTCACTGAGTTGGAGTACTCACTGTCATACCTCCTTTTTATGTTACTACACCCCGTGAAGGGTATAATAAAGGGAGTTTTTCCAATTAAAGGACAATCGAAACGGGGTTCATTTATTAAGAGATTCAGAGTCGCCACTTGGGAGATTTATGGTGTCCCAAGTCACCAGTTTGAAACCCGAATCGAGAAAAAGGTTTGACTCTGTTTAACAGTCACGAACCAGAAATTCGAGTAAGGAATTCTGTTAACCCGGGAGAAGGTGTTAGGCATTCCCAGATTCCATGGCTCTAGCACGGTCGCTCAACTGTTGTATTTGATTTTATCTGATTTCAAAACATATTCTAACCTATGTGACTTTTATTAATAAACCGCTTTATATTTATTATTTATTTATTTTTAATAAGAATTGCAACGTCGTGAAAATGTATCCCGAACCACGTCGCACCAGTGCACCCGTGGCTTTTGACACATTTCGACTTCGTTGAAATTTTGATTTGGGTCACATAAATGTGCACCCGTATTTAGGAAGGTAATATTATTAAAATATGCGCCTAAAGCAACTACGTATTTATTATCTTTTGGGAAGACAATGAAATTTGCTAAACGGTCCTCCCAAATTCTAAGTCTTTTTATATAGCAATTATTGAGGGCCCCGCCTTTTGTATTTTTATTGGGTGAGGCTCATCTCATTTTATTTCAAAAAAGTCAATCCTAAAGTGACTATTATTTTTTTTCATTTATCTCTAATAATAACAGTAAAGTCTTAATTAATTTGTTACTGGGTCTAAGTAAACCAAGTGACAATTTTGCATCAAAGCCAACCATTGGGCTCTAAGATAAGCCCAACGAAGGAATAAGGCATCTCTGGTATTATGCCACAAATTTGTCGTTTGCAGACCTTGGCCCATGTCCAAGCGAGGGAATGAGTCAGACTTGGCTTGGGCCATGCGTCACATAACATGAATTCAACTTTCTGGGCTAAATTG
>MU709905.1:4217-20458 GCA_026770625.1 Nicotiana glauca
AAAATATCAAAGCGGTAGAAGCAACATTTAGCACATTAAAACAAACATATAAAAAAAATCAGATATTAAATAAGCCAAATACAACAATTATTCAAAGCTCGAATTCTTAAACCCTGAACCAGTAGTTCTGGGTTAAGCGTCCCCAGCAGAGTCGCCAGAGCTGTCACACCTCCTTTCGACGCGCCCGTCCCGAAGGGGTAAAAACGGGCAAAGGAGTTTTTCCAATTAAAGTGACAATATTCGAAACGGGATTCTTTTATTTGTTTTTCAGAGTCGCCACTTGGAATAAATTAGGGTGTCCCAAGTCACCGATTTATTTAAATCCCGAATCGAGGAAATTTCGACTTTCCAAGTGAAGTCTGCGAACCAGAAATTCTAAGTAAGGAATTCTGTTGATCCGAGGGAAGGTGTTAGGCACCCCCGAATCCCGTGGTTCTAGCACGGTCGCTTAAACTATTGTAAATGGCAAAAGTATCTGATTTTAATATACGCTATCGATTACGTGCTCTAATTACGACTTCGAACCGCTTCATTTTATTAGCCTTGTTAAAAATTTAAACAGAGAGGACCCAGCTTGCAAATGAGGTCGTTTCAAGTTATGCTTCAAAAGGGATTATTAGATGACTTGATTATATGATTTGTTCTAGTCATGTCTTTTACACGGGCATGCGACACTCAAACCGAATTAGATATGGCTATGGTTGAACTACGTCTTTGAACTAAAAACTGACTCAAATCGAATTAATTCCAGTGGCTCGACATCATTTATACAAACGTGACATGGGAACGTTGATTCACTGCCGAATTATTTCCCACTCAAATACATATGGCCACAACCAGGAAGCAAGTATAGCATCATCATGAAGCTTATTTTAGCTAACACATTGTTAAAATTAAACTACTCCCAATAGTCAAGTATCAAATACCTAATACATGCCAAGTTTTTGAATCAGTTTTCAATTTGAGGTGTATTCGAATTTGTACATTTAAAACTAGTAATGAATTAAACCAAATGTACTCCCATCATTCCAAATTAATAATACAATATCTATTGTGGTTTAGAGCAACCCTAATTCAATTTGCAACATAAACAGAATTATTCAAATGATAGTCCCACAGTAGAGCTCAAGTTTCGATCTCATTTCATTGTCAATAGGAGAAGACACACTCTCAGAAATGTGTACCTGGATTTCAACAGCAGAAATGAGGAAGGAGATCAGTAGTGCAACAGCTCCAACAGCAAATAATAACAGCAGTAGTAGCAAAAATAGGAAAACCAGGAATAAACTTGAACCAACGGAGGACTCAAGAACAGATCACAGCCATTTCCAGAAGACCAAAAGCAACAGATCAAACCAAATAAACTCAAAGAAACCTTCAGATAACTTGAACACTCGGATGTGGGAATGATATATCCAAAATCTCAGGAGTGGTTTAAACAAAAAACAGAAAACTTTCAAGGGCAAACCAGCAATCACTTTGGAAAAACCAAACAGCAATAATAAACCCAGCGAAACCCGACAGAACCTTCAGTTAAACTTGAAATACTCAAACCCGGGAGAGCAACTGGGGGAAGGCTTGAATCGCTTCTGATTTTAAAACAATGAAATAATGTTATAATTTTTTGTTTTCCCTGTGTGTATCCGAATGTATCCCCTTTTTTCAGAATGTATATATGACCCCCCCTCTTAAATTTCTAAGGTTCCCCTTATATAACCCCGACTGAACAGCCTTCAGCTCTATTTTTAAATGTTTCAGATCCTGAAAACCCATGTTATTCCTCTGTGTTTCCACTTTAAAATGTTTAGTATGGGTTCCTATTATTTTAAGCTGAAGTGCAGAAGTTAAATGGAATACCTGCTGTCCCAGCAGGTTCCACTAAACTGCCTCATGTGACCAGCATTTTTAGTCATTAAACTAAGGCTGGTCCTGACTTTCCATTACTTGGTGTCTAAAACAGGTTGTGATTCAGACTATGGGCTTCCCTTTTAATCCATTTAAAACATAATTTTGAGGGTGTAATGATGTGCAATTAACAGGCCACTAAGTTCTGGATTTTCTATTGGGATTACAGCTATAACCAATTCACTTCCTAATTAACAAACAACAACAATTCAGGCTTCAATTCAATCAGTGATTTCGGACCAAGTTCAAGCAGTATTGATCAGTGTCCAGTGTTCTAACAGGCAGGCTCACAAAATTAATCGACGACATTCGTTTTGTCGATTACAGCACGTATAATCGATAACAAATAATCGACCTATTAATCTATGATTCACAGTAGCTAAACCAAAAACAGAGAAAGATATGAAACTAACTATTCGACGACGCTAATCGAAGTGACTACATATTATATGGCAAAACACAATCAAATAAACAAAAAGAAACAGAATTGACCAAATAAGAAGTCTGAGAGGAGAACAGAAAAAATTGAAAATGATAAAAAAGTAGTAACAACTAAACTAACGCACAATTACACAAACAGATGAGGGCAGGAGAAAGAAATACCTCAAACAGAGAGAAATCAAGAAACAAGCGGACTTGGACCAGCAGACTCGAAACTTTTGAGGCCAAACGGGCTTTAATCGAGTGTTCTCAAGTGAGAACACTTCGACTAAAACCCATTGGAAACTCAAAACTCCTCGAACAGACTCGAATTTTTTTTCCAGAGTTCTTGGGGCTAGGTCGGGGTTCAAGGGGTTTGGGCTTGATTCGAGCCAAACCCGTTATGGTTTGGTGATGAGGGAGGCTAGGGAAGGGTTTGGCATCATTTTGGGATGGTTTGGCATTGGTTGAGTTTCGACTCGAATCTTCGATCGAAGATTCGAGAAGCTCGGAGATGATTCGAGGTAAGGGGCTTGGAGATTTGTGTTTGGGGTGTGATGGGGGTTTTGTGGTGTTAGTTTGGTGACCGGCGGCGTTGTTGCCGCCGGGTTTCAGGCGAGGGGAAATGAGGGCGGCGGGCTAGGGTTCTTGGGAGGGGGCTCGTCTCTGAGCTTCAGAGAGAGACGAATGGGGGAGGGATCGTTTGGGAATGAGAGTGAGTGAAGGGGTTTGGGGGTAGGGGATGTGGTGTAATTAAAATGGTCGAAATAATTTGAGCCGTTGGATCAAATGATCTGAACGGCTCAGATCAAATGATGGTTGGCAAACGGGGTCGTTTCGACACGATGCGGGGTCGTTTGGTTTAGTGAAAGGGTTGGGTCGAGACGGGTAATGGGTCGGGTACAGGAAATGGGTATGGGTTGGATGATTAGGACCGTTGATCGAGCGAAATAGACGGTTCTGATTCAGCACCTCAAAACGACGTCGTTTGGATGCGTCTGTGGGGGACCTGGTTTTGGGCTGGGTCACTGATATGTTTGGGCCTGGTTTTTGGTCCGGTTTTGCTGGCCCAGTCCGGTTTTCTCTTCATTTCTTCATTTTTCTTTATCTTTTGAATTAAATTAAAATCACAAGAATGCCTAATTAATTCCTAATTAACAATTGAGCCCTATAATGCAATATTTTTGTATTTTAAATTGATTTATACAAATAACATGCATACACAAATGCAAATAAATAACAAAAATTCACAAAAATCACACACACAAAGCAAAACTATTTTATTTTGAATTTTTTGGGAATAATTCTCATATAGGGCAAAAATCACGTGCTCACAATAAGTAGTCCCAACTGGAATAAAGTACGCATACTTGGTCAACCAATCCACAATCACCCAAATAGAATCAAACTTCCTCGAAGTCTGTGGGAGCCCAACTACAAAATCCATGGTGATACGCTCCCATTTCCACTCTGGAATGTCAAGCCTCTAAAGTAATCCACCCGGTCTTTGATGCTCATACTTCACCTGATAACAGTTAAGGCACCGAGCTACTAACCCCATTATGTCCTTCTTTATTATTATCCACCAATAATGTTGTCTCAAGTCCTGGTACATCTTCGCAGCACCAGGATGAATAGAATATCGTGAACTGTGAGCCTCCTCAAGAATCAACTCACGTAGCTCATCTACATTAGGCACACAAATCCAACCAACACAAATCCAACCCTACATCATCAACACCTCATCATCCCTAATAGTAATATCTCTAGCATCACCGTGCTGAACGTGTCCTTAAGGAAAGAAAATGGGGATCATCGTACTGGCACTCTCTGATGCGATCATATAAGGAAGACCGAGAAATCATACAAGCTAGAACCCGGCTGGGCTCCACAATATCTGATCTTAAGAACTGGTTGTCCAGGGCCTGAACATCAACTGCAAGCGGTCTCTAACAAATAGGAATGAATGCAAGGCTACCCATACTCACCGCCTTCCTACTCAAGGCATCGACCACCACATTGTCCATCCCGAGATGATACAGAATAGTAATATCATAGTTTTTTAGCTGCTACAACCATCTCTGCTGCCTCAAATTTAGATCCTTTTGTTTGAACAAGTGCTGGAGACTCCGATGATCTGTAAATACCTCACAAGACACACCATAGAGATAGTGCCTCCAATTCTTTAATGCGTGAACGATGGCAGCCAACTCCAAATCATGAACATGGTAGTTCTTCTCATGGGGATTCAAATGGCGCGAAGCATAAGCAATTACTCTACCCTCCTACATCAAGACACACCCAATACCAATTCAAGAAGCATCACAATACACTGTATAAAATCCTAATTGAAGGTAAAACTAGAAGTGGAGTTGTAATCAATGCAGTCTTGAGCTTCTAAAAGCTCTCCTCACAATTATCCGACCATCTAAAAGGAGCACCCTTTTGGGTAAATTTGGTCAAAGGCGATGCAATAGATAAGAAACCCTCCATGAAGTGATGGTAATAACCGGCCAAGCCGAGAAAGCTCCAAATCTCCGTAGCTGAGGACGGTCTGGGCCAACTCTGAACCGCCTCTATCTTCTATAGATCCACATGAATCCCCTCAGTGTACACCATGTGCCCCAAGAATGTTACTGAACTGAGCCAAAAATCACACTTGGAGAACTTGGCATAAAGCTTCTCCTCGCTCAATCGCTGCTATACAATCCTCAAATATTGGGCATGGTCCTCTTGGCTACGAGAGAACACCAAGATATCATCAATGAATACTATGAAAACAAGTCGAGATAAGGCTAAAATACACTATTCATCAGATGCATTAATGGTGATGGGGTGTTGGTCAGTCCAAAAGAAATCACAAGGAACTCATAATGACCATAACGGGTCTTGAATGTTATCTTTATAATATCCATGTCCCGAATCTTCAACTGGTGATACCAAGACCTCAAATAAATCTTGGAGAACACCCTCGCTCCCTGAAGTTGGTCAAATAGATCATCAATACGCGACAAAGGATACTTCTTCTTGATTGTAACTTTGTTTAATTGCCTATAGTCGATGCATATCTGTATAGTACCATCCATCTTCTTCACAAACAGAACCAGTGCACCCCCAAGGTGACATACTAAGACTAATGAAACCCTTATCAAGAAGTTCTTGAAGCTTCTTTTTCAATTCCCTCAACTCAACCGGTGTCATACGATACGATGGAATAGAAATAGGTTGAGTGCCCGGCACCAAGTCAATACCAAAGTCAATATCTCTGTCGGGCGGCATGCCCAGCAGGTCTACAGGAAATGAATCCGGAAAATCTCGCACCACCAGAACAAAATAAATAGTAGGATTATCAACACCAACATCCCTCACAAAGGCCAGATAAGATTAAAAAACCCTTCCCAACCATCTGTTAGGCCTTCAAGTATGAAATCACTCTGCTGGGAATAAAGTCTAGAGAACCTCTCCACTCGGTCATTGGCAAATCCAGCATCGCTAATGTCACAGTCTTAGCATGGAAATACAGAATAGCATGACATGGAGACAACCAATCCATACCCAAGATCATGTCAAAATGAACCATACTAAGCAATAATAGATTAAATCTCTTCTGCGATCCCAAAATAGTTGCTACACATGACCGATATACATGGTCCACAACAATAGTATCGTCATTTGGCTTAGATACATGAACATATGAAACTAAGGACTCACGAGGCATATCTAGATAATGAGCAAAATACGATGATACATACGAATAAGTGAATCCAGGTTCAAAATAATACATAAGAAACTTTGTGGCATACTAAGACAATACATGTGATCACCGTGTCTGAAGCAACAGTATCTGGTCTGGCAGGAATAACATAGAATTGGGATTGACCGCCACTTGATCGGCCTCCCCCTCTTGGGTGACCCTTAGCTGCTTGAGCCCTACCCCGAGCTAGCTGGCGGGTATTAAAGTCGTAGTATGACTCCTCTGCTGAGTTGGACCTCCTGAAAGCGGGGACAATGTCTCTTTATGTGACCCAAATCTCCATACTCAAAACAAACCCTCCTTACAAATGGCGGTAAGTACTGAGGCGGACCCTGAGATTCAGATAACTATTAGAAGGACCTGGTACAGATGAATCCTGAACTGATGGATCATGGGATGAACTCTAAGCTGGAAGGGCATAGAGAGATGACTGACCCTAATGAGTACTGTATGAACCACGGCTAGATGATGCACCACAGTGAACTAGATGAGCCATATGGGCGTGCCTATAAAGATGTCCCCTGTTGTGGTAGAACTGACCCCCAGAAGAAACACAGCTGAAACTTCCCAATCTACGAGGCCTCTTAGCCTCTAGCTCACTACGCTCCTGACAGCGGACCATCTCTATCTATCGTGCAATATGGACCACCTCGTCAAAAGTAGCACCAGATGCCCTCTCCCTAGTCGTAAGAAACCGCAACTGATATGTGAGGCCATCAATGAACCTACTAATACTCTCCCTATTAGTGGGGACCAAACAAATTGCGTGACGATCCAACTCTGAAAACCTCATATCGTACTGCATCACAGATATGCCCTCCTGATGTAGCTACTCAAACTGTCTGTGCAGCTCCTCCCTGCAAGACTGCGGTACAAACTTCTCCAAGAAGAGAATGAACAACTTCTGAAATGTAAGTGGTGCTGCACCAACCGGTATGTGCCTCTCATAAGCCTCCCATCATCTGAAGGAAACCCCGGTAAACTGAAATTTAGTGAACGAGACCCCACTGGTCTCTAGAATACCCACCGTGCAAAGAATCCGTTGGCACTTATCCAAGAAGCCCTGGGCATCCTCTGACTCAGCTTCGCTAAATGATGGAGGTTGAAGCCTTCTAAATCTCTCTAGTCTCCTTTTCTCATCATTAGTCATAACGGGGACCACCTGGGCCTGAGTAGATGCAACCGGTTGGGCTGGTAGTACCCTGGTATTTGAAGTTCCTTCATCACCTGCTCTAGACTACGGGCGGCGGGAGTCTGAGTACATCCCCCGGCTTGAGAAGTGGTTGTTGTGGCTGGAATAGAGACCGCCTAAGCAAGGCTGGTGCACACAATCAAAATCTGAGCCAAAGCCTCGTGAAGGCCAGGAATCACAATAGGCACAACTGGTGCCTGAGCTGGCCCCATTGGTTCAACTGTATCTGGTACCTGCTCCTGAGCTAGAGCAACTGGTGGATCTGCAGGCACTACTCTAAATACTGTACGAGCTGCACCTCTACCCCTACAACAGCCCCTACCATGACCTCGGCCCCTCATGGCCCTAGGTGGTGGTACTGGTGGTTGTCCGTCCTGTCCGGTAGCATGTGTCCACACTATCTGCGAGAGAATAGAAGATCAAAAGTTTAGTTACTAAATCAACTAATCCGCACGACAAGAATACAAGAATGTGAAGTTTCCTAAGGGTTCGAGAGCATCTTGAAGATAAGTACAGATGTCTCTGTATCGATCCGCAAGACTCTACTAAACCTACTCATGACTCGTGAGACCTATTTAACCTAGGCTCTGATATCAACTTGTCACGACCCAAAACCAACCTGTCGTGATGACACCTATCATGGTACTAGGCAAGCCGACTACGTAGATATTTCCAACACTCTAAAGCTTTGAAATATATGTAAGCAATTAAAATTAAGGATAAACTTTTAAGAACAGAGCAAGAAATCATAACTCAATACGAAATCTCTCCCAAAACCGGGGCATCACCGAGTACATGAGCATCTACATAAAGACATAGTCTAATATACCATCTAGGTAATAAAAATTGAACCATAAAGTGAAATATAAGGACGGAGAGTCAAGGTCTGCAAATGCCAAGCAGCTACCTCGATAGTCTTTGAAAATCCGGACTCCACAACTTAGCAACCACCGTGGTCGGAAGCACCTGGATCTGCACACAAGGTGTAGGGTGTAGCATGAGTACAACCAACTCAATAAGTACAAATCTAACCTTTAGACTGGAAGGTAGTGACGAACTCAGCAGGTACAGTTCAATATAGAAATAACATTACAAAAATGTAGGCATGCTTTCAAGTTCAACAGTTAAACTCAATTCAAGTAAAATAGATCAATTCTGAATGATATAAGAAGTATGACCTCTCTACATCTATATGCTAATGCACATGTTGTATGTGATGCACCACGTTGAAAGCCCCGTGTACTCACACTCTTAGAATACTCAATCACTCAGTATTGTATATGGCCAATCCAGCCCACAGAAAATCCATCCCATATACATATACATCAACTGACAGTCAGTCACTCAGTACTGTATAAGGCCAATCCAGCCCAGGGGAAGATCCATCCCCAAATATAAATTCTTCGAACAAGATCCATTTCCAGGAAAGATCCATCCCTCAATATAATCAATGTGCTCACTGGGGTCTTTACAGGATTCGGATGGGCTCCTTCATCCCAACCGCTATAATAAGCCAAATCCAGGCGTAAATCAATAAAATATGATGTGGCGTGCAGACCGTCCTATAACCGTCATTCTCAATCAGACCCTTGGCCTCACCCTATCTCTCTCTCTCTCTCTCTCTCTCTCGGGCTCACAATGTTGTGAAACTAGTCCAAAAATGATGATATGATATAGCAATAAATAGCAACGGAGACTGAGATATGATATGCAATGAATAAACATGATTGAGTATGAAATTTTAATGTAATCAATAAGTCAATAGCAAGAAACGACCATTATGGGTCCCAACAGTAGCAGCATATAGCCTAAACAAGATTTCTAGTATAATTGGCAGCTCAATTATTTATCACATGATGAAAACACGAATATCAACAGGATAAATCCACTATACAGTTCCATATAATCGACCAGGTCATAGTTCTTATGGCTCACGCCCACACACCCGTCACTTGGCATGTGCATCACCTCAACACCAATCATATAATACACAATTGGGGGTTTCGAATCCTCAGGGACAAGTTTAGAAGTGTTAGTTACCTTAATCCGTTCAAATCTCTACTCCAATACACCTTTGCCTCGTGATACGACCTCCGAATGCCTCGAATCTAGCCACAAAAAATGCAATACAATCAACACGCTCTTAAAGAATCAATTCAATAAGGAAATACTAAGTTATTAATCAAAAGTCAAAAGTCGATTCAAAGGCCATCCCCCGGGCCCACATCTCGAAATCTTATAAAAGTCACAAAGCCCAAAATCCCATACAACTACGAGTCTAGCCATACCAAATTTACCAAATCTTATAAAAGTCATAAATCCCAAAATCCCATATAGCCACGAGTCTAGCCATACCAAATTTACCAAAATCCGACACCAAATCGCCACCCAAATCTCCAAATCAGACTCTCCAACTCCCTAGCCTCAAACTCCCAAATTCCACCTTAAATACACACAAACTAGGTGGGAAAATCAATGAAGAAACATAATTATTGAATAAACTAGACGACAAGTGACTTACCTCAAGAAATCCCTCAAAAATCCTCTCAAGAATTGCAAAACCCCGAGCTTGAAATGTTAAAAATGGTGAAAATCTCAGAACCCTCATTTTAAATAATCTGCCCAGCATTTCAATTTAGCCACTTCAGCGGCACCACTTTTGCGGTCCATCATCCGCATCTGTGGAAGTCACTAAGTCGACCAACCACTTCTGCGGTTGAAATTCCCGCTTCTGCGAACCAGCCACTATGCCAATTCCATTGATTGTTGATACCACTCCAATTTCCTTGATTGTTAGAATTCCAATTGCCTTGATTGTTTTATGGTCACCATTATTGTTGGTTTTGGCCTTGAAAGTTGTTTCTTTGCCCTTGAAAATTGTTCACATATTGAATTTCCTCTTCTTGTTCATTATAGGAATCATCTTGCTCAAAACCACTATCTTCTTGCACATAGTTGTCCACTCGGTTTTGCATTTGTAGACCTTTGGCCCTTCTCTTATTTACCATCATGTTCACCCCTTCCATGGCATTGACTTGCTTAGGATTTTGCACTTGATGAAATTGATCCTTTGCTAGTTGATTCATATTAGTAGTCAATTCGGCAATGGCTTTCCCATGATCATGCAATTCTTTGTGAAGGTGGATCATATACGGATCACCTTGTGGAACAATGGCCCGGGATTGCCATGCCGATGATATTTTTGCCATTTCATCCAAAATCTTACATGCCTCCGTATAAGGCGTAGTCATGAAGTTTCCACCGGCAAGTTGATTCACTACACATTGGTTGGCTGTGTTGATCCCACAATAGAAGGTTTGTTGAATTATCTTTTCGCTATATTGTTGTTAGGACATTCCTTAACCATTATTTTGTAGCGCTCCCATATCTCGTGTAGTGGTTCATTTGGCTCTTGCTTGAATGCCAAAATCTCATCTCGAAGTGTAGCCATGTGCCCGGGAGAGAAGAACTTAGCAATAAAAAATTTTGCCAACTCATCCCAAGTGTGAATGGAATGGTGCGATAATCATTCCAACCAATCTAAAGATTTCCTCGTAGAGAGAACGGAAAAAGCCTTAGCCTCAATGCATCCTCGGAGACATCTGTTTGCTCCCCCCAACAAGTATCTATAAACCCTTTTAAATGTTTATACACATTTTGAGTTTGAGCATCGGTGAAGAAACCCCATTGCTCAAGCAAAGTGAGCATCACATTGTTGATTTGGAAGTTGCCCACCCTAATATAGGGAAGGAATATTGCACTAGAATATCCTTCATTCGATAACACTCGGTGTGCAACCGTTCGTGGTAGAGGTGAGGGTGGAGCGGGTATATTTTCATGAGGCACCCAGCCTCTTCGATTGGTTTGAGGTTCAAAAGGTACCTCCTCAACTTGCTCATCCTCGAAATCCATATCCCACAATGGAATATTTCTGAGATCATTGTTTGCCGTCTTGGTTTTACCTAAAATTGTTTCAAACAAGAACGGAATAAAAAGAATATATTTCATAATCAAACCCAAATATATAGCTAACACCATTTTAACTCCCCCGCAATGGCGCAAAAAATGGATGACGTCCACAACACACCTCAATAAGAGATATGATACGATGTATGCAATATAAATTATCCAACTATGAGTCGGGGTCGAATCCACAGGGAGTTATAAGGGGTGTTAGGAGTCTATACTTGAAGAAAAAGTGATTGGATTAACTAAATTAGCACTTCCACAACATGTTTTGATTTCTGCTTCTAATATTACTCTAGTGATTGCAAGCTAAGGAAAATAAACTAGAAATGAATGTTTTGGTGTTTTTTTCAAATAGTTTAAAATCCTAGGGATGTGACCATAACCTAGTTGTTCGCCTAATCGGATAAATACGTTAATGCTTGTTTTGTTGATTGGGGTGTATTATAGCTCTCAACTCTATTACCCACTCAGTATTTCTCGGTCAGAGAGTGAATTTGCCCAATTTGGCTTTCTAAAGTCCAAATGGGTATCAAACAAAATAGTTTATATGAGCTGAAGTCTGTTCTTACTGTCTCTAGTTTTAACCCTTTAATTAGGCTAATCAATCTCTTGATTAGCCCAATTCCTTGTTAGCCAAGTTATCCTAGACTAAGTTCATCTTTCTCAAGTAGAGACACTAAGTCAAAAAGACATAAATGAATATTTGCAACCATTAATTCTAAAATTAAAGCATGAACTAAGCTAAATAATCAACACCCAATCATAAATAAATATTAAAGTAAATATCCATAAGGTTTATACACTAGGGTTGGGTCATAACCCTAGTAAAAATCTAGCTACTCATAATGGAAATGGAAGAAAATAAAGAAGAAAAGCTAATTGAACTCATAATCAAGGATTAAAATAGTAAAAGATAATGTGAAAAAACAAAAATGGTTACAAACTTCCTAAAGTAGTAAAAGGTAACGGCTACAGCAACGTTTTCTTCCAAACTTGACTTAAATTTATGAAATTCATCTATTTATAGTGGACCAAAATTCACTGACAAAAATATCCCTCGGGAGGTTCTGTTGCTGCACAATCCATGTGCGATCCGCAGATTTCTTCAGTTGGCAGGTGAGTGGATTCTGCAGCCGCACATTTCTAGATTGTGGCTGCGAAGCAACATTGTGCGGACCGCACTTCAACAAGGTGTCAGGACTTGGTCTTCTGCACATTCTCTGAAATTGGAATTATTTATCAGTGCAGACCCTATTTTGTGGCCGCACATATGTTAAAATCCTGTTGGGGTATTTAATTTGGGTTGCCGCCGCAGATGTTCTTCTGCGGTCACAAAATTCCTTCTGTGGACCGCACTTCTTTCCTTCTGCACCCTTTTTTTGCCTTGTGCTTAGGGACACTTCTTTTAATTCGGATTTCATCATGGGAGACCAAACTTCCAACGTTCCTGCCATTTGTACAATTTTATTAGTTTCGGGAACACAATCAATACTTTCGGGCTAAAATAAAAATAAAGAGGTGTTAATATGTAGTCAAAAATTTCACTTATCATTGATTTATCAGGAGGTAAGGAGATAGGAAATATGGGATCTGTGGAAGGGACAGATGTAGTAAATGGAAACTTGGATTCATGGAAATGAACATCCCCGGAGACAATGATCTTCTTGGAGTCCAATTTTAGCAACTTGTAACTCTTTTGACCCAAAGGGTAGCCTAAAAACACACATGCCTTTTCTCTTAGGTCAAACTTGCTTCTACCATTAGATAAAGTAGAAACATAACAAAGACAACTAAAGTTTCTAAGAGAATCATAGGAAGGGAGCTGTCCAACCAGCATGAAATAAGGGGTTTGACCATTAAGTACTTTAGAAGGTGGACTATTAATTAAAAATATAGCTGTCAACGGACACTCACCTCAGTAACAAATAGTAACTTGTGATTGAAAGAGCAATGCTCTTGCCATTTCCAAAATATGTATGTGTTTCCTCTTAACTATGCCATTTTGTTGAGGGGTTGCAACACAAGATGTTTGGTGAATTATTCCTTGAGAGGAAAGAAAAACAGCTTCTTGAGATCCTTTCCCAAGCTCAAAAGCATTATCTGTCCTTAGTTTCTGCACCTTCACACCAAACTGTTTTTCAACCATTGTTGGGGGAAATATTTTAGTAACCCAAAAGCATTACTTTACTAGTCAGGAAGGTCCAAGTCCCTCTGCTGAAATCATCCACAATAGTTAAAAAAATATTTAAATCTATTATAAGTAGGAACTTTGTATGGACCCCAAATATAAATATGTGTTAACTAAAATGCTCTTTTAGATTTAATTTAACTTAAAGAAAAAGGATTCCAAGTTTTCCTTGCTCTGGGGCATATATCACAGAAACATTCAGAATTGAAAGGAAATGAAATAAAACTGAGATGCTTCATTGATGAAAAAGAAAAATGCCCCAATCTAATGTGCCAAAGTTTTAAATTAGAGATTTCATTTGCAGAAAATTAAAAGGAACTGAAACATGACTAAAAACATTCTGTTATGATGTTTGAACTATATTTTCTTGATTCATAAACTTAGTACTATCAGTATTAGGCTCCAATAGATATAATGCTTCTCTAGCTTTACCAAAAACTTGAGGCCTCTTGAATAAAGGGGCCTGCAACAGACATTGACCATATGAGAATGAGATAATGCAATAAAATTATTAACAAAATCTATTTACTGATAGTAAATTGTATCTAAAACTTGGGACTTGAAGAACATTTTTCAGAACAAAATTAGGTAAGGTAGAAATCCTGCCTGTATTGACTATGACTTTGAAAGAATTAGGAAGAATAATATCTATAGGAACTGGAAGAGGAGATAAAGAAATAAAAGCATTTGAGTCAAAGAACATATGTTCTGAAACCCCCTAAATTTATGATCCAGGTACTTGTATTAAAAATTGAGAAACAGGTTCAAGAATATTTGATAATTGTACCAACTACAACATTTGCATTAATCTCTGAACTAGAACTTCCTGATTCTCCCACTTTTACATGTTTGATCAACTGAACCAAGTGTGAAAACTGATCTTTGGAAAGATGTTGATTCAGTATTTGATTGTAGTTGTTTTTTTTTGGATCTTCTCCCTATTCTCTAGTTAAAACCTCATTGCTCCTGATTGTTCCCTCATTTTCTTTCCCATTTGTGAACTCAAAATCCTCAGGAAAGCCTATAATCCCATAACAATCAACCACAGAGTGTCTTGTCTTCTTGTAATAGGTGCAAGATACATTAGGGTTGAATTTTGTCTTCTTTTCTTTGAAAGTTGAGGTCCTTTGTGGTGGAAACCCAGGCTTTGAGGTTTATTCCCATACTTCTGAGGTTGTCCAGTAAAACTTTGTGACTGTTTCCGATTCCTTTATGAAAAATTTTCTTGAATTGAATTACATTGATTTCCTACCATGAATGATGAGGAATTAGGAGAAATGAGAGGATTAGCATAGACTTCTCTTTGATTTTCATCCAGGAGAATAAGGGAGTAGGCATGATTTATGTTAGGTGGAGGGTTCATCATGAGTAGATTTCGCCTTGTTGGACCATACACATCATTCAATCCCATAAGGAACTGAATGACTCTTTCATCATTTAGTGACTTTTCCAATTTATGCTTACCTTCACAAACACATAGGCTATTGCATTTGACATCAGAGTTGAGCGAGTCCCACGATCTTTTGAGTTTTGTGAAGTAGCTTGCTATGTCAATTGTATCTTGTACTAATTCAGATGGTTCTTTCCTCAGGTGGTACAATTTTGCTCCATTTGATTGACCAAACCAATGTTCCAAGCTTGTCCAGAGGTCTTTTGCAGATTTTGAGTAAATTACACTGTCTCCAATGTCTTTGGACAGTGAGTTCAGTAGCCAGGGTTACCATGTCGTTGCATCTGCTCCAAGGTTGATAATCTTTTGAAGTGAGAGCAGGTGCAGGGCATGAGCCATTGATAAATCTCAATTTATTTTTAGTTGAAAGAGCTATCAATACTGATCTTCTCCATCCCTAAAATCCTCTCCCATCAAAAGCAGCACTGACAAGTGTCATTCCAGGAGCATCAAATGAATGAAGAAAGTAAGGATGATTTTGATCAATGGTGACTGCATTTCCAGGTGCAGATTGAGTTAGGGAGGTCCGAGTACTGCCAGGCATGATGAATGTGATGGAAAATTCTCACAAAAAAAGATGATGAAAATCTTTCTTCAAGGATCGAGCCTCACTGCTATGATACCATGTAAGATTATAAGGAATTGAAAAAAGAATCTACAGAATTTTTTGTTTGAATATTATTCCATGTACTACCCTATATATATACAACATATCCTCTGTATCTTCTATGTAAATAAAAAAACCATAAAAGAAAATAAAGTCCTTTACAGTTGTCTAATTATTACTTATTCCCTCACATGTGTGGGAATAATTTTGGCATCCAATGCTTCACAATTGTTCCTTACCTGATCTGAATAGTTGAGATTAAATTTATCAATTCCTCTACCAATAGTTGTGATTGCTCTATATCTCAAGTCCTTTTGTGCAAATAAAACTTTCTTATTCCTTGTTATATCCGAAACATCTTCCTTTGTTGGAAATTCCCTTTTCTTTGTCTGAAACCCTGAAATCCTTTTCTTGCTTTCATTTAATCGTTCATGGGGCTTCTTCTCATGGGGCTTCTTCTCATCAATAACAAAGATTCAAGGACAAGCTATCAACGTCCTATTAGATTCGAAAATATGTTCATGAAAGTAATACAAATTCAATACTAAACTATCGAGCACTCAAATTGACATTACAACATGAAGAATTAAGTAATACATTGTTTAATTTTTGAGATTTGAGATATTATAGAAATCATAATTCTCTGAAAAGAAATATTATAATTTGTTATAAAATCTCTGATTTATAATCACATTCTGTTCTAAAGAGTAAGGTTTATCGAAATAGATCTTCACCAACATCCCCCCCCCCCCCCCC
>MU709907.1:6764-19914 GCA_026770625.1 Nicotiana glauca
TCTTTGCTCACCAAATATGGAGTTAACCACAAGGTGACTACCCCATACCATCCGCAAGCAAGTGGCCAAGTGGAGGTTTCTAATAGGGAAATTAAGAGTATTTTGTCCAAAACAGTGAATGTGAATAGGACCGATTGGTCAAAGAAGTTGGATGATGCTCTTTGGGATTATAGGACGACATAAAAGACTCTGATTGGTATGTCTCCATATCGATTGGTGTTTTGTGAGGCTTGTCATCTCCCGGTGGAACTAGAGCATAAGGCGATGTGGGCTATAAAAAGGTTAAATTTGGAATGGGATGTTGCGGCAAACCTCCGAGTGGAGCAATTGAATGAGCTTGATGAGTTTAGATTCCATGCTTACTCCAGCTCGTCGTTGTATAAGGACAAGATGAAGTACCTCCATGATAAGTATGCTCAGGGCAAAGAATTCAAAGTTGGTGATATGGTCCTTCTCTTCAACTCAAGGCTAAGGTTATTTCCGGGGAAGCTCAAATCCAAATAGAGTGGTCCCTTTGAAGTGGTTTTTGTAACTCCTTTCGGTGCCCTTTATCTAAAAAAAAAATGGTGAAGTATTCCAGGTTAATAGGCATCGTATCAAACATTACTTGGGCAAGGTTGATGACAGCCATGTGGTGGCGCTTATTCACTTGAAGTGAGATGATGGTGACCCCCGTCGTGCCGCGACGTTAAATCAGGCACTTCTTGGGAGGCAACCCATGTCTTTTGAATTTCTTTATTTTTCCTTTGTAGAGTAGGATTTTTGAGATGATAGTTTGTGAAGTATTGCAGGGATAATGTTGAATCAGTGCAGGGCAAAAGTGAAAAATGAGCAGTCTCTGAACAGTGCCCACGCGGCTGCACACCAAAACAGTGCGGTCTGCGTGGGAATTGAAATGATAAGGAATTAAACTCAGAAGACCCAGCGCGGCCGCATAACATTTTTGTGCGGTCCGCACTGAAAAAACATAAATTGGCAAGTCTCTGATGTTTTCCTCGCGGCCGCACAGCAAAACACCGCGTGGAAATTGCCTGTTGGGATGGGTCTCTGAAGTTTCCCACGCGGTCGTGCACCAAAACAGTGCGGTCCATGTGGGCTTTGCTAATACTCCAAGGGTGAAAAACCCTGCATGGTCCGCGTGCCATTTTTGTGCGGCCGTGCAGGTAGGTAAAGAATGGGCCCCACGGTCTTCTATAAATAGGAGCCTTGGGCCTCCTTTAAACCTTTTCGCAAATTTTCATCTCAGAGTACCTTTCTACTGTTCACCGGTATAACTTGTGCAATATTTTCACTCTCATTAATCCCTGGTAACAACTCATATATATTTCAATTCTTAGTTTAATTTGTTTTTATTTTAATTGATTTCTATTAGATTAACTTCTTAATTTCTTTCTATTTCTTCCTTGTTCATATTAGTTAGTTGTTAGAATAGGGTTTGTGAATACTCATTGAAGTTGGGTATATGTTCTTGATTGAAACCACTGAGTAGGGACACTTAGGACGTTAAAAATTGGACTAAAAAGAATAAAAGAACCTACCCAGTCATGTTTGCCCTACGCGACCGCACAACATTTGAGAGCGGTCCGCGTGCTTTGATTGGTAATTGAAAAAATTCCACTGCGCAGTCCGCGTGACCATTTCTGTACGGTCCGCGTGAACCCAGCGCGGCCGTCGTCCAAAACAGTGCGGACCGCGTAGCTAAGGTTCAGAGAAGTGTATATTCAAGAGCTTGATCTGTGCGGACCGCGTGGCATTTTTATGCATCCGCGTTGGACCTACGCAGCCGCAATCCAAAACAGTGCGGTCCGCGTAGGCCTTGTTCAGAGAAAAGGTGTTTTTAATGATTTGCCTGTGCGGACCGCATGACATTTTTGTGCGGTCCGCGTTGGACCTACGCGGCGGCAATCCAAAACAGTACGGTCCGCGTAGGTCAGGTTTAGAGAGATGGTAATTGTAATGATTTGCATGTGCGGACCGCGTTCCTCCTGTCTGCAATTGTGCATTGAATTTTAAACTGTCTACTCCTTATGTGCTTCCACTAACAATTTTAGACTTGTATCTCTTGCAGAAAATGGTGAAAAAATGTGGAGGTGCACAACCACAACGTGGGGGCAAAGAGAAGCAAACCGGGAGGGGTGGTTCTTCCCGAAGGAAGACAATTAGAAGGGTGGTAAAACTCATTGCCAAGGACAGGGAGACTATGAAGAAAAACGGAAAGATAATTCGGACAGCCGATAGGGGTGCTTCTCAGCCAACTGGTAGTGAGTATGCCCCCTACCAGAGTGTGACTTCAGAGTCCGCCCCCGCACATATGTCCGTGGAGGTTCCAGCACCAGAGTCTTCTTCCCCTGAGCAGGCAAATGTGTCCACCTGCAAGAGGCCAATGAATGTGGTATTTTCGAACTCGACTGATGAGTCTAGAACAGAAAAGGGTAGCGATGATAAATACTCCAATTCTCCCACAGCTTCAATATCAGGGGAGAGTGGAGGACATGCAGAAGGAGGTGAAACACAAGTGGGAGGGATAGAGCGGACCAGGAAACCAGAGGTTTGGGAGGACAGGTTCGTCAGTCAGGTTGCCTTCCACCGATTCAGGGAATGGTGGCCCAAGAGAAAGCTCATTCCGGAGAGGTGGTTTATTGATGCTGATTTGGTTCCTCACAACCCTCACGTACAAGCACAGTTCCATATGAGAGAGGGTTGGATATTCATCAAAGAACGAGTGGGATTGGCAAATGAGCACATGGTGAAGGAATTTTATAGCAATGTTCACCATGTAGCAAAAAGTGATCGGTGCGGACTCAACACTTGGGAAGAGTGGGCGCTAACTACTTTTACCCGATAGTGGTTTCGAGGTCAATTTCCTCATGGGAGCTAGTTATGGGAGTCGAGTATTTGTGAAGTCTAGGAAGGTATTTTGGCTCCTAATTTTGCTTCTATTATTTTTCACTCCTTCTTCGAGCCGATTTGTGGTATTCATCATCTAGTCGCTCAAACTGCAATCAAGCGCAACTTGTAAGCAATTCAGGACTAATCAAGCACAATTTATGCATAAAGCTTAGGTAAGAATGGGTATGCACAATTCATAGTTATCAGTGACCCAGGTAATTCTGATTTACAAAGTGTAGTGCTAACTTTGCAGAAACAGCTCAAGGAGCAAAGTGATCGCATAGAGCAGATACCAGGAGCGCCGCCTGTAATTAAGGGGATAGATATGGAGAAATACTCTAAACAACCTTGGAAGCCAAGTGCCGCTTCTTTACCAATTCCAAAGAAATTCAAGATGCCTGATATTCCGAAGTATGATGGAACAACTGATCCACGGGATCACGTAACTGCATTTACAATTGGTGTCAATGGCAACGTTTTGACCAAGCAAGAAATGGAGTTAGTATTGGTCAAAAAATTTGGAGAAACACTCACGAAGGGAGCATTGACATGGTATTTTCTTTTACCTCAAAATTTTATTAATTCTTTTGCTGAGCTAGCAGATTCATTTATCAAAGCATACCCGGGGGCCCAAAGAGTTGAAAAAAGAATGGAGGACATTTTCAAAATAAAACAAGGGGATACGGAGATGCTTAGGGAATTTCATGGATAGATTCCAATGTGAAAGGATATTGTTACCGCGTGTACTTGATAATTGGGCGGACATGGCAATTGCCAGTAATCTAAATGAAAAATCTTAAAAGTCACGAGGAGACTCAAAGAAAGCTTACGAGAATTTCCTACGACAACATGGAATAATGTTTATAACAGGTACAACACAAAGCTACAGATTGAAGAAGACACTATCACTCAATCTCGAAAACATGAAAGAGTAAGTTCAAGAAGGACAAAAAGCAAAAAAAGGTCCGGTAAAAACAGATACGAATTCGAAATAAGAAAACCCAAGGTAAGATCCTAGATCAAGGAATAGAGAACCTGGTTTGTCATCAAGGTTCGAAAAAGAGCTAAACTTAAGAGATACGCGAGACGACGACAGAGGTTCAAAAGCTAAAATTGGTGGTTACAACTTTAATGTAAGCACATCTGAGCTGGTAGTTGTTCTAAGAAGCGTGAGAGACAAGGTACAATAGCCAAAAGAAATAAGATCGAACCCAAACAGGAGGAATCCCGAATTTTGGTGTGAGTTTCTCAACGATCACATCCATAAAATGGCCGATTGCAGGTTACTACAAGGTGAAGTTGAACATCTACTAAAACAGGGGTACTTAACAGAATTGTTAAGAGAAAAAGGAAAACAGGCATAAATGAAAAATAGGCAAGAACCGCCAAAACCTCCATCACCAAAAGAACGATTAACTCATAAATGGAGGGGAGGAGATCAATGGTGTAACATACACGGCATCAAAGAAGGTGTCAAAAATCACAGTCACCCACGGGAAGCGAGTTCAAAAAGTTTTGGAAGAAGATAGTATAGCATTTGATGATGCTGATACATATGGCTTGCTGACCCCGCACAATGATACACTGGTAATACCTTTGCTTGTACATGACACTAATGTAAAGCGAATTTTGATTGATCCAAGTAGTTCTGTGAATATCATTCTGATGAGAGTGGTAAACGAGATGCAAGTCGATGATAAGTTGATACCCAAGGCACGATCTTTGTCTGGTTTTGACAACTCAAGCGTCGTAACAAAAAGGGAGATAATACTCACCACATTTGCAGAGGGAGTAGTCAAAGACACCAATTTTCAAGTGATAAACATGAACATGGCTTAAAATATGTTTTTCGGCAGGCCATGGATTCACGAAATGAATGTTGTTCCGTCTAACCTACATCAAGTTATCAAGTTTTCTTCACAATGGGGAATACAGCAGATCCGTGATGACCAACAGGCTTCTCAAAGTATTATCTCAGTGGAAGACACGAGTGTAAAAAGCCACAAGAAATAACAATTATAGAATTCAGCCCAGGGATGGTAATAGAACCAGAAAAAGAATGGTAAGTGGCGAGTTTGTGTAGATTACACTGATCTAAACAAAGTCTGCGCTAAATATCCTTTTCCATTACCGCACATAGATCAACTAATTGATGCTACTGCAGGACATGAACTATTAAATTTTTGAGATGCTTATTCAGGATATAATCAAATTAAAATAGATCCTCTAGATGATGAAAAAACTTCCTTTATTACAGATAGAGGGACTTATTTCTATAAAGTTATGCCATTCGGCTTAAAGAATGCTGGAGCCACGTACCAAAGGCTTGTGACCAAGATGTTTCAAGAACATCTATGAAAACGATTGAGGTTTATGTAGATGATATGCTAGTCAAATCACAACAAGAAGGGGATCATATTCAGCACCTATCAGATATGTTTGAGATTCTTCGCAAATTTAACATGAAGTTAAGTCCAGAAAAATATGCATTCAGCGTATCATCAGATAAGTCCTTGGGATTCCTTGTCTCTAGTCGTGGCACTGGAGTAAACCCTGTGCAGATTAAGGCTATTGAAGAAATATCGGATATACTTTCAAGCAAAAAAGAAGTACAGATATTGACAGGAAGAATAACCGCATTGGAGAGATTTATTTCCAAATCATCGAAAAAATGCTTTAAGTTCTTTAATGCCTTAAAAAGCAAAATCAATTTGAATGGTTCGAAGAATGTCAACAGGCACTCAAAAATTTAAAAGCATACTTGTCAAATCCGCCATTGCTTGCTAAACCCAAGGACTGGGAAAAACTACTCATTTACCTTGCTATTTCGGAGGTAGCGGTAAGTGCTGTATTAGTTTGAGAGGACCAAGGTAAACAATCTCCAATTTATTACGTTATCAAATCTTTATTGGATGCTGAAACTCGATATCCTCATTTAGAAAAACTTACATTAGCATTGATTATGGCATCTGGAAAATTAAGACCTTATTTTCAATGTCATCCTATCTCTGTAGTAACTGCCTACCCCTTACGTAATATATTGCATAAACAAGAGTTATCAGGCAGGTTAGCCAAATGGGAAATAGAGCTAAGTGAATATGACATCATATATCAACCTAGAACTGCAATAAAGTCACAGGTTTTAGCAGATTTAGTGGTAGATTTTAGCCCGGGGATGGTAATGGAGGCAGAAAAAGAACTGCAAATATTTAACGGGTCTAACCTAGGTACGTGGACCTTATTCACTAATGGCTCTTCAAGTGTAAAAGGCACATGTTTGGCTATTGTCCTAGTCCTACCTACAGGAGAGATTATATGACAAGCTATAAAATGCCATCTCATTACTAATAATGAAATAGAATATGAAGCTGTGATTGTAGGTTTAGAATTGGCACGAGATCTCGTAATAGAGCAGGTCGTGATCAAAAGCGATTCGAAACTCGTAGGTAATCAAATGCATGGGACTTATACAGCTAGAGAGGCAAGAATGTAGCAGTATCTAGAAAAGGCACGGGACTTAGTTTGACAATTCCAAACTTGGAAAATTACGTAGATACCAAGGGAAAAGAATGCTGAGGCAGATGCCTTGGTTAATCTTACATCCGTCGCAGAAGTAACCAATGAAGAAAACGCCTCTGTAATACATTTATTTCATTTAATACTTGAACAAGACATAAATGAGGTAAATTTTAATAATCTAACTTGGGATTGGAGAAACGAGATTGTAAATTTTTTGTAGTATGAAATACTACCTGAAGATAAGAAAAAGTCTTAGGCACTTCATCGATCAACTGCTCGTTACTGTTTAGATCGGGGTAATTTATATCTAAAATGTTTAGTGGTCCTCTAGCAAGATGTCTTGAACCTTCTCAAACGGAATACGTGATGAAAGAAATACACGAGGGACATTGTGGAAATCACGCTGGAGGAAGATTGTTGGTAAAAACTATAATTAGAGCAGGCTATTACCGGCAAAAATGAAAGAAGAGGCGAAACATTTTGTGGCTAAATGTGACAAGTGTCAAAGGTATGGCAACAACATGTATCGATCAGCAGATTTGTTACACCCAGTTATTTCACCATGGCCTTTTATGAAGTGGGGGATGGATATCGCAGGTCCACTACCACAAGCCAAAGGCAAGGTACGATTCCTATTAGTACTCACTGATTATTTTACTAAGTGGGTAGAAGCATGTGCCTTCAAACAGGTACGAGAAAAAAAGGTCAGAGACTTCATCTAGCGAAATATCATATGCCGGTTTGGGGTTCCAAAAGAGATCGTGTGTGATAATGGTCCGCAATTCATAGGGGCAAAAATCACAGAATTTTTCCAAAATTGGCAAATTAAAAGGATTACCTCAACACCTTATAATCCAGTAGCCAATGGACAAGCTGAATCAACGAATAAAGTTATTATCAACAACTTGAAAAAAAAGACTAAAAGAATCAAAAGGCAAGTGGCCAGAGGTGCTACCTGGAGTCTTGTGGGCTTACCGAACAACAACAAAAATAAGTATGGGAGAGACACCATTTTCACTTGTGTATGGTGCTGAAGCCTTAATTTCCTTTGAAATAGGGGAGCCAAGTACGAGATATACTCAAGCTAACGAAGAATCAAATAAAAAATAGATGCGGGTAAATCTGGATTTGCTTGAAGAAAGAAGAGAAACTGCCTTAATAAGAATGGCAGCGCAAAAACAAGTTATTGAGCGATATTACAATCGAAAAGCTCGTCTCAGATACTTCAAGATTGGGGATTACATACTCAAGAAAGTTTTTCAATCCACAAGAGCAGCCAATGAAGTTAAGTCCCAATTGAGAAGGGCCTTACAAGATTCTTGGTATCACGAGAAAAGGTGCATGTGAGCTTGAAACCATGGATGGCAAAATTCTACCTTCAAGTTAGAATGTTGTTCATCTGAAGAAGTACTATTTCTAAAGGGCAGAAATGCCAACGGTTAGGTATCCCCACTTAGAATTTTTGTTTTTTGAATTGTTAAAGTTATACTAACAATTTTAGATGATAGGCAAAAATCTAGCTCACATCAAATGATAAAATTAGACCTGAAACACATGCGGAAAAAAATATAATTTTCGGTCTAGGATTACAACTATTCTGATGGAAATGTAATGGGTTAAGCAGTCATCATCCAAATTATACCTCTGAGTCCTGTATGTTTTCTCTTTTCAGGAAAAGGACCGCATGGAAGGAATATTCAAGTGCTCGAGATTTCATATTTCAAAGCTCAAACACTTGGGGGACTATATAATATGTATAAGGAAGGCAAAGAAGACTGGAACAAATAAAGTTTAAGTAAAGCCTAAAGTTTAGTCAAAAAATATCAAGTTCAGAGCAAAGTCACGAGCCAAAAATGCAAGCCTGATTCAAAAACCTGTGAAGAATACACTCGTGGATGTAAATTTCAAAATCGTACGAATGTATAGGTTAAAGCCAGTATTTAGTTATGGGTCATAAAGAAACCCTTGGATTTTCTTTTTTACAAATCTGTTGTAAAGAAAACAGTTACGGAAGAGTTATAGATGATACTTAAATACATGTAAGGTATTACTTAGTTTGACAAGTTCAAATGAAATAAAATTTTCTCAAAGTTATTCCAAGAAACATATGTGTTCCTATTTCTTCTTTCGTATGTTTACACCATTGTGAAGTTGAGATGTCTTTTTCGTTAAGTGTCATATATAAAAGGGCCCTCTTTTATAATTCGTGCTTGGTTAAAAAAGCAACGAAATAAACAAAGCATTTTTAAATGCGAAAGGGTAAAACAAAAACTCGCATATCAAAATTAAAGTGGAAGCAAGACGCTAAACTTATAAAGAAATAAGGCAAGGGTAAATCATTAAAAGAGTATAACAGAAACTCAAGTCAAAGGCATCATAAAAAGTTGAAGCAAAAACTTTATAACATTTTAAAATATTTAGTTAAAACTAAGTATGAATTTAGTCCTAACTTAATTGTCATTATAGAAATCCCCGAAAAGACCTAGGGATAAGTTGTTACCAAAAACATTACCCCTAAATGGGACCAGTGGTAAAACCACCAAATGTTCCACAAAAAAAAATAGAGTTAAACTTCATAATCAAACTTTCACCGTGGAGCAAGTTCTGAATAAGAGTTTAAGATGACATCATCAGCAGTAGAAGGATCTTGATCAGAAGGAGCTTGGACATCCACTACACTAGGATTCGCTTCAATGCTTTCGGGAGTATCAGCCATAGGTGAAGAAAAACTTTGGCTTTGTTGATTTTTTTTCAATGTTCTCCTTAATCTTTGTTAACTCAGCGTCCAAGTTAAAACCTTCCTAGCTTACCTTCATAAGAGTATCATGGCGCGTGTTCAAAATGGCCCAACTAACTTCAACAACGGCCTTGTCTTCAAGAGCTTCGTAGTCTCTTTCCCAATGATCAATTTCACTCTTGAGCTTCTCCCTCTCAGCTAATGCAACATCGTAAAAAGTCTGTAAGGGTGAAAGTGAACTCTCCAAAAACTTAACCTTATCGGAAGACATTCAGAGATCTTCTTGGGTCTGGGTGAGTGATTGAACGAGTTCACCAGCATAAACTTCTTTATCATTTAATAGGGCCTTCAGGCCTCTGATCTTTTCTGTAGCTTTGGAGAGTTTTTCAGCAAAAGACGACTCGAGAAGGTTCTTATCCTTGCCTGCTTGGTTGGAAGAAGCTTTCTCAACAGCTAGCTCCATTTCCATGACTCTTGTCTGATGTTCTAAGGTACATTTCTTCTCTTCTAAAACTTCCATCTCAAGCTGGAGGCTTTTATGCTGCTCTTTCCAATTATCTGCCTCAATCTGGTAATCATGCATCAATTGCTCCGTATGGGAAACCCTTTTCAACATCTCCATGCTGATGAGATTGATCGACACAAAGTGAAAAGGATAAGAATCCTAGCAGAAGGAAAATTGTACAAGATATACCTTCAATAATGATTGCACGATGTCATTCATCCAAGTCAAAGAACTATGACTTTCTAGCTTGTACTTTTCAACTGGACCAATCAAGGGTTTTAACCATACGTCAGCCTAGACTGATTTCTTCAGAAGATTGCCATCGGCAGGGACCTCAGTGGTAACTTGATTCATTGCCCTGCTACCACTTGAAGAACTAATTTCAGTACGAGAAATATTGGCAGCAGGGACAGTTGGAGAAGTCATAATAGCTTCAGGCGGAGCAGAAATATCAGCAGTAATAACAGGCAAATTACGTTCCATTGGGATACATACAGGAAAAGAGGTAAGAGCTACTTCCTCAGACACCAAGTCAAAGCTTTCATTATCAAACCCACTTGAAAAAAAGTGTTCAGCAGAGTACCGATGTGCCATGGGCGTCTCTTCATCAGAACTCACTAAAGTGGCTTCAACAGGCTCGGTCATAGGAATAGAATGAGGAGGAGGAGTAACTTCGTCATCCGAAATGATGCGTCTTCTAGCCGACGACTTTCTAACCAAAGAACTTCCATCCCGCCCTTCTTCATCTTCAGAATCCTATGGCCGGTCAACTTTTCTTTTCGATGAAGAACTCAAGATTATCTCCTGATCTCTCGCCAACGAAAGTCTAGAAGCTACGATTGTTTCAGCACTTACGCCACGAATAGGAAACCCTGATAAAAATAGGGGTTAAATAAATTCTAATGAAAGAATGAATAAAAAACTAGAAGGGAAAGAATAAAACTTTTATCATGAGTCTTAACCTTTCAACCAAACCTATTTGAAAGGTACTTCCAAGACCTAACTTCCATCGGAGCAATTATCAACAATTTTTCTACCCAACACAAAAATTGGGAATCTTTTCAACAGTTCTCATGGTTGCTGAAAAAGAAAAAGTGAAACAATCATGGGAAGTACAAACTCTTAAAAAAAGAAGAGAGAAAGTTGTAAAGAAAACTTACATTCAAAATTCCACTTCTCAAGGAAGGGTATATTTTCCTCACCTACTAACCCTTTCGTAGGAGTAGCAACAAATTGGGCATACCAGCCTGTGATGACCCAAAGGGTCATCACCTGTTTCCTCATTCGTTCCGTGCTTCCGAGGCCTTGAAAACCTCACTTTTACTTGCCTCAATTGGCGTGCGCAGTCCGAGCGTGTAGACGGAAAGTTTTTATGTTGAAATATGTGAAATCTGAGAAAAATTTGAAGAATTTTGATATTAATATGATTAAAGTTGATTTTGGTCAACGTTTTGGGTAAACGGATCCGAACCCATGATGTGACGATCACGGAGGGTCCGTAGAAAAATATGGGATTCAGGCATGTGCCCGGAGTCAAAATTCGAGGTCTAGAACCCGAGTAAAATAATTTTTCTATTAAATTATTTTTCTAAAATTATTAAGGAAAATGTAAATGAAAATTAATTAAAAGACTATGGTATCGGGCTCGTAATTTGGTTCTGACGCCCGGTACAGGTCTTAAATATGTGGTCAGTGCTTTTTATGAACTTTGGTCGAAATCGGACGTCGTTTGACGTATTTCGGACCTAATTATCTAAAGTTGGAAGTTTAAGAAGTTTGAAATGGAAATGATGATTTTGAGGCTTGATTAATTGATTTTGATGTTGTTTTGGCGATTTGATCGCTCGAGTAAGTTCGTATGATGTTATTGAGTTAGTGTGTGTGATTGGTTAGGAGCCCCGAGGGCTCGAGAGTGTTTTCGGTGGTGTTCAGGGTAGTTTGCACTTAGGAAAATTGCAGAAAATCTGCAGCAGGTGCCCAGTGATTTTCTTCTTCACGTTCGCGTTAGGCCTCTTGCATTCACGAAGCTTCAACTTCGTCCTTCATCACATTCGCATCTGCCTCATTGCGTTCGCGTTGAGTATTTGACTCAGAAGACTTGGCCCTCATTTTACTCATCGCGTTCGCGCTTGAACTTCTGCGTTCGCGTAGCTCAGCCTTCCCCCTTCAACGCGTTCACGACCCCATCACCGCGTTCGCGTATAACAGTCCCTGGGCCCCTAGCCTTTTCCTCTTCACGTTCGCAGCCTTCCCATCGCGAACGCAATGCATTGCCCAGTCTACCCTTCGCGAACGCGGTCCCTTTCCCGCGAACGCGAAGGTCAATTTTTTCCTAGTTATATTTAATTTCCAGAAACAGTAGATACGGGATTTTTCACAAAAACACACGAACTCCTTTCTTCTCCAAGCACTTAGGCGTCCATTGAAGCTCCTTTTCACCAAGACTTTTTGGGTTAGTAAATCTTAACTCGTTTTCTTCATTTTCTATCATCATTTATCAAATTCCTAGACCTAAATCATGAAATCAAAGTAGAAATTAGGGGTTTTGGGTAAAGTTAGGGTTTTGGGAATTTTGGGTGATTCAACCTCAATTTGGGGTCGAATCTTAAAACAAATTATATATTTGAACTCGTGGGGTTATGGGTGACTAGGTTTTGGTCCGAGCCTCGTGTTTGGACCATGTGGGCTCAGTGTTGAATTTTGGTATTTCTGGAAGAATGTTAGGAAATTCATGTCTAGCCTATGGGATGTTGCCATTGAGTTTTTATTGATACTATTGAATTAATTATGCCTAGATATCATTGTTTCGGAGTCGGATTATAGAGGAAAGGCAGTAATTGAGGATTGATTGCTATTCTTTGGATCGAGATAAGTGTTTGATTTAACTTTGGCTTGAGGGAATAGGATTAGAGTGTTATTATTTGCTAATTTCTAAATGACCGAGTACGGTGTATAAGCAAGGTGACGAGCATCTATATACCGATGTCTAACATGACCATGGGCCCTTGTTTGTTCTTATTCTGATATTTTGAGACTCATCCATGCTAATTAATGATTTCTACATAATGTGAAGAGTCTGAGGATAAATTATAAATTGTGAATTCTTTAGAGCGTTGGCTCGAACGATATAAAAATACTATTGAGTAAGAAACGAAAGAAATGGAAAGAGATATGATTAATCCCTTGCCGGGATGGTTTGAGTATGCTGATTATCTCCCTTGCCAGGATGTGAAAGTTGTTATTTTTGCTCCCTTGCCGGTATTTAGCTGTTTAATTGTGTTTTTCGCTTGCCGGGACATTTCTTATTATTTGTTTGTTCCCTCACCCGTTTGGTTGTGATTATTGTTTGGGTGAGGAAGAGTGATAATGCACGAAGGGTCATTTCATGCCATGTTTGATTATATTTGCACGAAGGGTCATTCCGTGCCATGATTTGATTATATTTGCAAGAAGGGTCATTCCGTGCCATGTTTTGATTATTCATGCACGAAGGGACATTC
>MU709907.1:33875-48519 GCA_026770625.1 Nicotiana glauca
GTAGTCCTGTCTAGCCTCGTCACTACTTCGCCGGGGTTAGGCCAGGCACTTACCAGCACATGGGGTCGGTTGTGCTGATGCTACACTTCGGTGCTTTTTGCACAGATCACGGTACCAGAGCAACTTTTGGACCACAGCAGTAGCACATTGAGCGGGAGCTGACTTTAGTCCAGGGACTATGAGGTAGCCTAGCTGGCGTTCGCAGGCCGGAGTCCCTTTCCATATTTTTCTGTTTGTTTTCATTGTACCGAGACAGACACGATGTATTTTTCTATTCAGACTTGTTTGTAATATTCATTAGTAGTCCATGAGATAGCGACTCCAGTCTTGGGTAGTGAAATGTTAAGTTTCCGCATTCTGTGTTTTCAGTTATTTATGTTATAAAAGACTTCCGCTTTGATTTAAAGGTTTAATATTGTTATTGTTGTTGTGTTGTTATCCAAAAGGGTTTAAATGTTTGTCTTGCCTTGCTCCAACAGTAGGCGCCGTCACGACTCCTGATGGTAGGAAATCCGGATCGTGACAACAGCCACGATCTTTATCGTCCTCAGTGCTGACTAAAACTCTCTTACTCCTCGCCACCAGAGTAAAAATCCCATGACGGAATAACTTAGGGGAGTAGAGATGGATTAGATGAAAAAAAGTGAAAGGCAATTGATCCAAATTAGCCAAATATCTTAAACATGTAACAAACCTCCATACAATAGGGCCAATTTGTCCTAAACATAATTGAAGAAGCGGTAGAATTCAATAATGGCTAGATCAATAGGGGGTCTAAAGTCCAATATAAAGGGGTACGTATACATAAAAGAAAAACCAGTTTTGGAATAAATAATCATTTTATTTGCATTAAGGATCAAAATTGGGAAATCAAACTTCCAATGACAATCTCTACGAACAACAAAGATCAAATCTTCAGTAATCTGTGAAGGGTAAACATTGGCACGATCATGAGAGGACATAGAAGAAACCTGATTTCTAATCGATTCTCTATCAGTATAAAAAGAAAGCTCAACAGGGATAATCTCGTCTATAGTAGACTCATGAATAGGCTCAATCCCTAACTCTAGCGGAAGATCTATGAGAAAAACAAGGCCTAGTTCTAGAAGATGATAGAGGAGTAGGATTAGGTTGAAAAGGAGAACCTCGAACGGAGACTGATCCTAAACTACACAGCCTATCACCTCTCCTGCTTCTAGTAGGAGCGAGGGAAGTTCATCAACAATAAGAACCTTTTTAGGATCAGGGTTTGAAGAAGACATAGCTATGCGAAGATGAAGAAAAGATTGAATGGCAAAGTATGGGAAACTTTTCCGTGAAAGAAAAGACAAAGGATATATTTATACTTGGAAGAAACTGTCAAACAAAAAGTTAATGATGGAAATGTCATTATGAAAACTGTTACTTCGTGATTGATGCAGTCGTAAAAAACCCTAAAAGCTGCTGCGGAGTTACAGAAACAATCGTATGGCACCACGTGTCACAGCATTAAATGAAAGTGACATACGAAGTGTCAGTTTAGAAGAATGTTTAATGGTATGTGGGAAACAGCGACAAAAATTTCCGCTTTGATGATATCCACTTCCCAAATATTCAATTGTTGAATAAATGGCAAGTGGAGGGACTATCTGTATTGGGAGAAAATTGATATTACACTTGAAATTAATTATGTGACTGACATGTCAAGACAGCTGGATTATTAGAAGCATGGTAGATGGCAAAGAGTACTTAAAGAGATACGAGTCTTATCAGGTATGAGCGAAGTGTCATGAAGACAAAAAGGAACGGTCAATCGGGCTTCTTGGCAATTTGAAGAGAAACTGGTGGAATGAACCAAGACAATAAAACGTATAGATTCATAGTATCTATAATTAATGAGCGTAAATAATAGGAAAATGCTATAGAATCTTCACGGAACAGTTACAATTGCTAATTATAACGTTTTATTAATGTCATTAAATACTCATAATGTCTTTATTATGGAAGGAAAGAAACGTTGTACTTGAAAATAGCTATAAAAAAGGGAGAGAAGTGACATTTGTAAGGACACACTGATGATTATTGAAATATACTTATTTACATTGCCTTATATTGCTTACTCGGCTACTTTTCAGTTCAATTTTTCTTTCTTGTTATACAATTATCTCTTTATTTGATTATCAGTAACCCAAGTTCTTCTAAAATTACGTTTTGACCGACATTCCTATTTTTTGATTAAACATAAAAGCCAAAAGTCATATGTTGGTAATATCCAACTTTTGACTTTTGACTTATTTTTATACTTTTTATGCCTAAAAGTAAGTGCTTTTAAGCACTTTTTATCATTGTCAAACACGACACAAACAAAAAGAAGTACTTAAAAGCCAATAAGCACTTAAAATAAGACAATCCAAATACCCTCTTAGAGCCTGTTTGGCCAAGCTTCTAGGAGGCCAAAAGTAATTTTTTGGCCAAAAAAGTACTTTTTGAAAAATTTAAGGTATTTGGCCAAAATGAAAAAGTACTTCCTAACAGTAGCAGAAGCAGTTTTTCTACTTCTGGGGAGAAGCTACAAATTTTAGCTTCTTCCAAAAAGCAGAAGCAGAAGTAGAAGCAGAAAGTTAATTTATTCAAGACAAAATAACCTTACAACAAATTAATATTTTTAAATTATCCCTCATTAATTTAATTTTTCTTTTTCTTTTTCTTTTTTTCTGCTATACATTTATTCTCTTTTTTATTTTAATCAAATTTTTATTCTGTTTCTCCTATTCTTAAGAGTAGGTTTTAAATTTATATTGAATGACGTATTTTGATATATTTAAATTATCATGTAAATAATAAGTAATATCAAACAGTCAATATTATTGCTTTGGAATAACTATATTTTAATACTAATTAGAATTTTTAATTTACGTTTTATAATTTAATGGAATTCTTTTCTAATAAATGTTTAAATTTATTTTTCTTTTCTAAATAATACTAATCGCAAATTGAATTTTAATGTCCTTTTTCGTAATTTGATACTTAAAAGTGCTTCTGTAAAAGATTAACCAAACACAATGAGCGTGCAAAAAAGCACTACTCAAATGAATCGGCCAAACACAAACTACTTATTTTGTAAAAGTACTTTTTCATAAAGCACTTTTGAATAAAAGCACTTTTCAAAATAAGTAGTTTTTGGCAGCTTGGCGAAACAGGCTCTTAGTACTTAGTTACCTTCTAACACCAGAGGCGCCAAGTAAGTTTGTCCATTAAGTTTAAAAAATGGAAAGAAATATATCTAACGTTTTTTGTTTTTATTGAAATTTTACACTAGAGCTGAGGATCTATTGGAAATACTGATCACGCTCAACTGTGTATATGAAAAGACTAAGCAGGCGTTGCAAATATAATCCGGGGTATTATGCCCAGAGTCGAATCCTACAGGGAATTAACGTATCAATCACTATCTTTAGACCTACTAAACTCTTTAGAATCAATTTCCCAAACGTTGAGAATCACAGTTGATGGTGTCTTTAATAACTAAAATTGCAAGGAAATAAACAGCTGTAAACTAGGGATGCTAAGGTTGTAAACAATAATGAGAAAACGCTAAGTTAATGATTTCCCCTATTGATAGATTTTCTTCTATTTATGCTTCATACAAATTTACCAACACATCTCTATCAATCATAAACGCTCTTCTTACCGTAAATCTCTCCCGAATAATCACAGTAATTTACTAGTTGCACTCTTCCGAGATACACTAGCTTGCTTTATTTAACACAATTCACTTTAGATTAAATCCAAGATTTCGTTATCCCTAATCCCGCCTTTAAACCCTCGGTTATTGATCCCTCATATACTTCGGGAGTTGTGTTGTTCAACAATTACCTAAATATACACTTTCTCCCGAGTTATGCACACTAAATAGGCACAGCTAATTGAGGATCCTGACAATTAACTACAATCAACACATAGTTGAACAAATAGAGATTGAAACTAGCAATTTGTATTCACATAAACAAGAAGTTCATCCCCCAATAGGTTCCATCAAAACCTTAGACAAAGGATTTAGCTACTCATAACTATGGGTAAGCAAACTAAAACAATATTCATCATAAAAACTTACAAGAAGAATCAAAGAAAAGAAGAAAGATGTTTTTGGTGATCTCAAACAATTGTTTTTCTTGCCAAAATACTCTCCAATATAATCTATGCCTCCTTTGGGCGAAGTCTAGTGTTTAAAATAGGGTTTTAGGCTAAAAATTCCGTGTTTTGCACTTAGATTCCTGAACTTTTCCGCCCCTGCCGCGGTCGCGGTCGTGGTCAAACCGCGGCCACACACCTTCTCTGAATCTCAACTTGTCCGCGACAGTCTTCTACCGTGGTTCTGCCGCGGTCGCGGTGGAACTGCGGCAGTCCTCCTTCAGTCCTGGCTTGAGCTGCTTCTCGTGGTTCACTTGGCGGAATTTTACGATTGGCCTCTTTTTCTCCATATTTGATCCCAAAAGTACTCCATAGCCTTCTCTTGTCATATATCACCTGCAAAGCATGAAAAACACTAATCAGAGCATTTTGTTATCACTTTTATCATCAAAACTTTACAAGAAGGTGGTTCTGTAGGGCCTAATTATAGTTAAATTCACCTATTATCAAATAGTCTCTCTACCTCATATAAGATAAGAATAAAGTCTGCGCGTATACTCTATCCTCCCCAAGCACCACTTATAATATCACAATACCACTTCATTAACAACTAGCTAGTTCACACCTTTAAGTGCTGTAATGTGTGATTTTATATCTAGTTTTTTCTCCTAGTTATTCGTAAGATAGTAATTCAAAAAGAAATCCCCCACCGACCACCAGCAACACAATTAGACTCCTCGAGGATGCAAGCAAGTATTAACATCTTTTTCCTTTTCAACGTAAAGTGATAGAGGATTAAAGAAAGTTGGTGTCTACGAAAAAGATTACTATATACTTAAAGCTATTAATGAAAACTTTGGTCATAATTTGGTTGATTCATAACCAGCCCCTTTCTGCGTGCTGATCAATAGACTAAAAAGGTTCAAATTAAACTTATCAAAGGACGGATCAATCTAAATCAAGAATGTTGAGTAAATTTACATCTATTACTATTGCTTTGTGATAATAGGAGACCTATTTTGAATATATGATATTAACAATATTATATTTACATATAATTCGGGCAGAACATGTAGGTGCATGCACTAGCCTACGCATCACACCAAACTCTTTGAGGCTTTTCAATGTATTACTCGTTTTTGCCTAATCTTCATATCTCATGACTTCAGGAAACACCACTAGAAATTTGGCAAAAACCCACCAAAAAAATCGATCAACTTTGGTCGGTCAAAAAATCGGCTAAAAACCGATCAAAGTTTGTCGATTTTTCAAAATATTTTAGTTTTTAATTCTTATTAACGAAACCTACCAACTTTGGTCGGTTGTCTTTGGTGCAAAAATACGGGAAACTATTTTTAAGTTCCGTGAAATTTATTTTTCAAGAAACCGATCAACTTTGATCGATTTTTGCAATTAAAATAAATAAAAATTAATAATTAAAAAACCGACCAACTTTGGTCGGTAAATTTGGCTGGTCATTTTAAAAAACGGACCAACTTTGGTCGGTAATTTTATTTTTTAATAAAACCGACCAACTTTGGTCGGTTATTTTTTTGTGCGAAAATACAATTAAAGAGTATAAAAAAAAAGACAATCTTAAAACAAAATGCACCAATGATCTAGTGGTAGAATAGTATCCTACCATAGCACACACCCGGATTCGATTCCCAGATTGTGAATCTTTTGATTACATAATTAAAATACCGACCAACTTTGGTTGGTTTTTTGCAATATTTCTTTTTTTGAATTTAATTGACCGACCAATGTTGGTCAGTAATTTCCAACCAACTTTGATCGGTATATTAAAACGACCATTAAAATATCGTTCAAGCGTATTTGGCCGCGTTTTGGTCGGTTATTGGCCATAACCGACAAAAGTTTGTCGGTTTTTTGGCCGGTATTTACCGAATTTCTAATAGTAAAAGTTGTTTTCCAAGAATGCACATATATCATAATTAGTGATGAAAGCAGAATTTTTACCAAGAAAACTTAAAATATAAAAAGATAAATATACGAAGCTAAGGAGATTCAACATCTAATATAATACATAAAAAAGATAACTTTACATATACAATATAATTTTAGACAAAAAGAATATACGCTTGAACACCCTTCCGCTCAGCTTGCAACGTCCCTGATTGTGATAATTGGTGAATCACCAACCTTTTCAAATCACGTCAACTGTTGCTTTTCGTTTCACCATCTGATATACAAAGTTCACTTATCCAACCAACTCATATTTATTCGTATCAGGTAGGCTTAATTACTAAGTGGTAAAACGCTCTCCACCAAAAAGTTCTTCATTCTCAAGATTAGATTATGAGATTTCTGATCGAGGACGAAGGAAATCCTAACATTTTTACTATAGATGTAGAGGTGGACCCAGGATTTAAGCCTTACGGGGGCACCATTATTTTTAGTATGCCATTCATCAACAATAAAGTTCGGGTGTAACTCTTTGAAATGATTATGATAATTTATCATCAAAATAAAAACATCAATATTATCAAATACCATTAACTTGATACTAATATAACAAAAGTATATTGTCCACTCATAGTTGAACTCGACGCGTTTTCATATTTTGAAAACAGTCAATAATAGCATCATTGCTTATATTTACAAACACTTCCTTCTCAAAGTAACAAACTAAACAATCATTTAAAAATGTATCACCAATACTACTACAGTACTACTCAATTCATCTTTCATGTACTTTATAGATGAGAATGTTCTTTCCACTGTTGCAGTTGGGACAGGTAAAATTAAAGTCAACTTCACAAGCAAATAAATAAGTGAATAAGTCTCCACAAAATTTGTCTCAACCAATATTTTCGCCAAATCACCAATTCCTTTCAAATAAGAGGACCTAGGGTCACCATGTTGCATATGCCATATGAAAGTGTCAAGTTGGCGACTAAGATCTCGAAGCTTCAATTCACCAAACTCATCGGGATAATGCTTGGCCACTGTCATTATTCTTTCCTTATCAAAATTAGCAAATGAGTTAGCCGGATTCAAGCTAGCCATACCAAGAAGCAGGTTACTGATAATAGGTGAATTAGACTATAATTGGACCCTAAAGAACCACATTTTTGTATAGCTTTATGGTAAAAAGTGATAACCAAATGCTCTGGTTAGTACTTTTCATGCTCTGCAGGCTATATCCAATGAAAGAAGTTGATGGAGCACATTTGAAATCAATTACGGAGAAAAGGAGGCCAATTAAACAATGCCCACGAAATGCACCAAGTGAAGAGACAAAAGCAGAGCTGAACTTGGCCTGCCGCGGTCAGACCGTAACCACGGTAGGACCGCGGTAGAAAATCATTAAAGATTCAGAGGACCTATTTGGCCGTGGTCCTGGCGTAACTGCGGTGGGACCGCGGCAGAACGCGGAAAAACTAGGGAATAAAGTGTCAAGTGGGGAAAACTTGGTGTAAAACCCTTATAAGAAGTAGGAATTCGGCCACATTAGGGCAGATTTATTTTGGAGAGTACTTTTGCAAGATACACAAGTGTGAGAGATCACCCAAGAACATCGTAGTTCTTTATTTCTTCTTTTTCTTGCAATTTTCCATGATGAATATTTTCGTAGTTTATCTTTACGTTGTTATGAGTAGCTAAATACTTTAGTCTAAGGTTTTGACGGAACCTATTGAAGGATGAACTTCTTGATTATGTTCATATAGTTTGCCGGTTAATCTCTATTTGTTCAACTACGTGTTTATTGTAGTTAATTGACAGGATCCTCAATTAGCTGTGTTTATTTAGTGTGCATAACTTAGGAGAGAGTGCATATTTAAGTAATTGTTGAACAACACCACTCCCAAAGTATAAGAGGGATCTATAACCGCAGGTTTAAAGGCAGGATTAGGGATAACGAAGCCTTGAGTGTAATCTAAAGTGAGCTGTAATAGACAAATTTAGCTAGCGTAACTCGGAAGAGTGCGTCTAGTAAATTATCGCGATTACTCGGGAGAGACTTATGGTAAAAAGAGTGCTCATGATTGATAGAGATATTTTGGCGAATCTATATGAAACATAACCGGAAGGGATTCCATCAATACGAGAAATCACTACCTTAGGAACTTCTCATTATTGTTTACAACCCATGCATATTTAGTTTACAGCTGTTTATTTATTTACTTTCAATCTTAGTTAGTAGAAATACCATCAATTATTGTTTACAACGTTTGGGGAAATTGATTATAAAGAATTTAGTGATTCCAACAAAAGAAATTGATAGGTTAATTCTCTGTGAGATTCGACTCCGGACTTGTAAATCGGATTATATTTGCAACGACTGCATTGTTCTTTTTATAAGGCATAGTTGGGCGTGATCAAATTTTAGCGCCATTGCCGGGGAATTAACGGTGTTATCAATTACAATTGAAAGAAGTGCTTGCCTAGAAACTTATTGAGATCTGATGAAGTATTTGAAGCATTATCAGATCCTGAGAAAGTTTTCAGGGCTTTGAATCGGGCCAACCGGAAAAACAAACAACAACCAACAACTGCACAATTCGAAACAATCATGGGAGATAACCAGGAAAACCCAGCAGTACCAATAGTGCCAGTTCCAGAGGCTGCTCTCTATGACTGGGCACAACCCACAACTGAGAATCTATCCACAGCGATAGTAGTCCCGCAGATACAGACTGAGTCATTCCAAATCACAAATACCATGATGCACTTGTTGCAGAATAAGGGACTATTTTCGGGATCACAAGTTGAAGATCCTCAGCAGCACTTGAAGAATTTCTTATCTATCTGCAAAACCCAAAGGCAACACAATGTAACTCCGGAAGCAATCAAATTGTTATTGTTTCCATTCTTAGTGACCGGAGCTGCCCAGACTTGGCTGAATTCATTGCCCATAAATTCTATATCAGCGTGGGATGAACTAGTCAAGAAATTTCACAACAAGTTCCACCCGCCCAACAAGACTGCTAAACAAATTGATGACATTTTAAGCTTTAAACAGAGACCGATGGAGACTTTGCATGAAATATGGGAGCGTTTTAAAGGGATGTTGGTCATATGTCCACACACGGTGTTCCAGATCTAATGTTGGGGCAGTGGTTCTACATGGGATTATCAGATAGCATAAAGAATATTGTTGATGCTTTAGCTGGTGGGGCATTATATTCTTGAGCAAAACATGGAGATGGGGCCAGAGTCTGCTTGACAAGATGGCACAAAATTTGGGATGGATAACCAGAAATGCACCTATCACTCCAGTGGTTCACTCAGTGCCTTTAGATCCATCCAATTCTATGTCTTAAAATATGGCTACCTTATTGACACAGATGAGCATACTCACCAAAAAGGTGGAAGAGTCAGGGAAGAAATAGCAGGTACATATTGTTGATACTACTAATGGGGGCTTATGCATATATTGCATTAGTCAGCCAGTTGGTAATCAATGGAATGCAGAACACGGTCATCATCACTACCCTGAAGACATGAACTATGTGTCTAATTATGGCGGCTAGAGACAGGGTGGTTAGAATTGGGGTCAACAAAATTAGCATTACAGGCCAGCACAACCACAGTTCAACACTGAGAACATGGGAGGCATGAGACCCCCCCCCAACAATATGGCACCTTACCTAAGACCACAGGGATACAATAATCAGAATCAGCAGTAGGGGTATCACCCACCTCAGCAGCAGCATGGTGGAAGGCAGGAAGATGAGTTTGCTAGACTTGAAGCAATGATGCAGCAGGTTATTGGGTCTAATGCAAAAATTAATAAGAGAGTCGATGCACATGATGGAGCAATCAAAAATATTCAGGTACAGGTGGGCCAGATTTTAATTTCGCTGAATAATCGTCCTCAAGGGACACTACCTGTAGATACCCAGATAAATCTAAAAGATCAGGGACTGAAGCAGGTGATGGTGGTGAGTCTACGTAATGGCAGAGATCTGGATGAAGAGCAAGAAAGTGCTCGAGAAGCTAGACAGGCCGAGACACTTATACCAGTGCCCATCTAGCTGGATGAATCAACGAAACTGACAGAGGTGACAGTCCAGCATGCTCAAGAAGAAAATAACATGCAGAATAAGACCGAGAAGGAAGCTGAAACTGTCCGGGAGCCAGTAGTTGATGTAGCAGCTGAGAAAGATCAGTCCTAATTGATTGGGAAGAAGAGACCCCCTGCACCCTTCCCCCAGAGGTTGGCTAAGTACAAAAAGGAGGAGCAATACAAGAAGTTCTTTGACATGCTGAAGCAAATCCAGGTAAATATACCATTGATTTAAGCTTTGAAGGAGATGCCTGGGTATGCAAAAATGATGAAAGACTTAATGTCCCAAAAGTTTTATTTCCAAGACTTGGCCACAGTTACGCTTACTCAGACCTGTAGTGCAGTGGTGACTAGACCAATTGCGGAAAAGTTGTCTGAGCCATGGAGCTTTACAATTCCATGCACTATTGGTAATTTTGCTTTTGCTAAGGCAATGTGTGATCTAGGGGCCAGCATCAATCTTATGCCCCTAGCAATTTATAAGAGGTTGGGCATTGGAAGAGCTAGACCCACCTCTATGTTGTTGCAGTTGGCTGACATGACTGTGAAACGACCCTCTGGAATTCTAGATGATGTGTTGATTCAGGTAAGGAAATTTGTGTTCCCTACAGATTTTGTGATCCTAGATTGTAAGGTGGATGAAGAGATTCCCATAATTTTGGGAAGATCGTTCCTAGCCACCGGGAGAGTCCTAATTGATTGTGAGACCGGGGAGCTCAAGATGAGACTGAACGATGAATAAATAACATTCAATGTGTAGAAATCTATGAGGCGACCAAGTGAATTCTCCCATTGCTCTCTTATTAATGCCATGGATGTAATTGTAGAGGCTGATGATGAAAGGCTGACTATTAAGGACCCCCTTGCTGCATATCTAATGAATTTTGATGAGATAAATGGAGAAGATCTGGCGGAATGGGTGTTGGCGTTAGAGGGTAGAGGGTTCTGGGATAGAACCCTAGAGTTTGAGCCCTTGCACTTAGAAAATCGAGAAACTCCTCCAGCCAAGCCATCCATCGAAGAACCACCAAAGCTGGAATTAAAGCCATTGCCCGCCCATCTCAGGTATGAATTTCTTGGACCTAACTCCACATTACCTGTTATTATCTCATCTAGTTTGGTAGATGTGCAGGCTCAATAACTAATGCAGGTACTTAAGGAGTGCAAGACTGCCATTGGGTGGACCATGGCAGACATAAAGGGGATCCGCCCTGCCTACTGTATGTACGAAATTCTACTTGAAGAGTGACACAAACCTTCCAGGGAACACCAAAGAAGGTTGAATCCCAATATGAAGGAAGTGGTGAAGAAAGAAGTAATCAAGTGGTTAGATGCGGGAATCATTTTCCCAATCTCTGACAACAACTGGGTTAGCCCAGTTCAATGTGTTCCTAAAAAGGGTGACATGATGGTAGTTAAGAATGATAAGAATGAATTGATCTCTACAAGAACCGTCATGGGCTGGAGAATTTGCATGGATTATCGAAAGTTAAATCTAGCGACCCGGAAAGACCACTTCCCATTTCCCTTCATTGATAAGATGTTAGACAGATTGGCAGGGAGGTCACATTTCTATTTTCTGGATGGGTACTCCGGGTACAATCAGATCTCCATTGCACCGGAGGACAGAGAGAAGACCTCTTTCACTTGCCCGTATGGCATTTATGCCTTTCAGAGGATGCTCTTTGGCCTATGCAATGCACCCACCACATTCCAATGGTGCATGATGGCCATATTCACTGACATGGTAGAGGATATAATGGAGGTATTCATGGATGACTTCTCAGTGGTGGGGAACTCAGTTGATGAGTGCCTGATAAATCTAACTCGTGTGCTGAAATGGTGTATCGAGACTAACCTGGTTCAGAATTGGTAGAAGTGCCACTTTATGTTACAAGAGGGCATAATCTTGGGACACCGGGTGTCAAGCAAAGGAATTGAGGTGGATCGTGCTAAGGTAGATGTGAGAGCAAAGATACCCCCTCCAACTTCGGTCAAAGCAATCAGAAGCTTCCTCGGGCATGCTAGTTTCTATCGGCGATTCATAAAAGACTTCTCAAAGATCGCCAACCCTCTCTGTAAGTTGTTAGAAAAAGATCACCCTTTTTTGTTTTCTGATGATTGCAGGGTAGCATTTGAGGAGCTGAAAAAAAGGCTAGTCACAACACCTATCATAGTTTCCCCCGACTGGGAGCAACCGTTCGAACTCATGTGTGACGCTAGTGACTACGCAGTGGGGGTAGTGCTGGGACAGCAGAAAGACAAGCTGATGCATCCAATATACTATGCTAGTAAAACGTTGAGTGGAGCCCAGCTGAACTACACTGTGACTGAGAAGGAGATGTTGGTCGTGGTGTTTGCTTTCGACAAGTTCCGATCATATCTGATTGGTTCCAAGGTAATTGTATATACTGACCACGCAGCTCTCAGGTACTTAATTGAGAAGAAGTAGTCATAGTCGTGCCTGATTCGTTAGGTGCTGCTGTTGCAAGAATTCGACCTCGAAATTCGTGACTGTAAGGGCACATAAAATCAAGTCGTTGATAATCTATCACAACTTGAAGGATCTGAAAAATCAATCGAGGTCGAAGAGATCCTGGAAACCTTTCTAGACGAGCAGCTGCTCGCTACTAATCTTGAGGAAGTGCCATGGTATGCAGACTTTGCTAATTACCTGGCTAGTGTTATTGTTCCTCATGACCTTTCATCTATCCAAAGAAAAAAAATTTATCGTGATAGCCGCATGTATTATTGGGATGATCCTTATCTGTTTAGAATATGTGTTGACAATATGATCCGGAGGTGTGTCCCCGAGATAGAACAATCTTCTGTTTTGCAGGCTTGTCAGACATCAGCATATGGAGGACATTTTGGAAGGGTCAGGACAGCTGCGAAAATGCTTGAGGCTGGATTCTTTTGGCCAACAGTGTTTAGAGATGTGCACCTATGGGTGAAGGGCTGCAATGAATGTCAGCTGACTGGGAACATTTTCCGTCGCCATGAGATGTTCATGAACCCGATTCAAGAGGTGGAAGTGTTTGATGTCTGGGGGATTGACTTCATGGGTCCCTTCATCAGCTCTTTTGGCAATAAATACATACTTGTTGCTGTGGATTACGTGTCCAAGTGGGTAGAAGCTACTGCGTTACCCACTAATGATGCAAGAGTAGTGGTGGGATTTCTAAAGAAGAACATATTCACTCGATTTGGGACACCACGAGCGATTATCAGCGACGGAGGCACTCACTTCTGTAATAGAGCCTTCAAAAAGTTGCTTGCAAAGTATGACGTACGTCACAAGGTGGCTACTCCGTATCACCCGCAAACTAGTGGCCAGGTTGAAGTGTCCAACAGAGAGATAAAGAGTGTGTTAACCAAGACTGTGAATGCCACAAGAACCGATTGGGCGAGAAAGCTAGATGATGCACTCTGGGCCTATAGGACCGCGTTTAAAACACCAATTGGTATGTCACCGTATAATTTGATGTTTGAAAAGGCTTGTCACCTGCCAGTGGAACTTGAACATAAAGCGTGGTGGGCATTGAAGCAGTTGAACTTAGATATTGAAGCTGCAAACACAACTAGAATCACTGAGTTGCATAAGCTTGACGAGTTCAGACATCTTGATTTTGAGACCACAAGATTGTACAAGGAAAGAATAAAGAGGTTACACGACCAGAACATTGTTGAGCGACATTTCAAACCCGGGGACATGGTATTGCTCTATAACTCAAGATTGCGGTTGTTCCCTGGTAAGCTTAAGTCAAGATGGTCTGGACCATTTCAAGTGGTTGAAGTATTCCCTTCAGGTGCTGTAGAGATTGCCGATAAGAAAGACTCTCGTACATTTAGAGTCAATGGGCAGAGATTAAAACTATATGTGGGCATGAACGAACCAAAGGAAGGGTCTGAGATCCACCTAAATGAACCTCAGAGGTCGAGCGAGCCTTAAATGCGCTCACGTGTGTCATGCCACAACGTTAAATCAGGTGCGACGTGGGAGGAAATCCACGAATGTGTTGTAAGTGTAGTCTGTAATGTCATATAAAAAATATAAAAAAAAAGAGGTTGAGCGAATCTTGCGCTCATGCTGCGTCGTGCCGCGACGTTAAATCAGGCGCTTCATGGGAGGCAACCCACGATAGTAGAATTTCTAACATGTTGTATATATGCAGGTTAGTATGAAGGACTTTGCATCACGAGCCTGGGCATAACATGGGTAAGGTAGGAATTAAAAGAGGTAAAAATAGTGCCTAAAGGACAAAACAACGAAAAGAATCACGAAATTGGCATCCAGGAGCGGTCGCAGCGTAACTGCTGTGGGACTGCGATCAGAGATCCTCTCTAAAGTTGGTCCACCACTGTCGCGACGTAACCGCGGTGTGACCGCAGTAGGTCGGGCCAGGCCCGGGTACGATTTATAGAATTTTTTTTTTATTCCCCCTCCCCCCCTCCCTAATTACCCTAACTTATTCCCACCCCACCCATTACCAAACGCCC